>JAJOZX010003711.1:305000-335000 GCA_023014485.1 Bathynomus jamesi | reverse complement strand
AGAGTGGGTAGTAATGACTAAGAAGTACAACTACGGGTTCCAATCCTGTTACATGCAATGTGTATGCATAATCTAGGGTCGAGGGTGAGATGCAAGACAATTCTAATAATTATAATAACTTCTATAACAAATGGAAAATGGATACGACTAAACCATAGATATGGTAGATCGTAGGGTTGTGACACGAACAAAAATAAGAAGCTACAAGTAAAATTATTATCCAAACTCGCGTTAAGCGATTTTGGTTCTTATGTAAAAATGGACATTCGAACATAAAAACTATACGAACATAAGTACTGCATGAAGACAATGAATCCATATAATGATGGTATAGGAATTGTTCATTGTTCACTTTTTACAGTTATATATATATATATATATATATATATGTGTGTGTGTGTACATATATATATATATATGTATATACAGGGTGGCCCAAAAAAAATGGCACCAATTTTCAGAAGTGATATCTCAATAACCATTGCAGCTAGGGACTTAAAAAAACAAACAAATGAAAGATAATTCTTTTCTCTTTAAATACTTATTCTATGGTTTGATGGTTATAAGCCCATATAATGCCCAAAATTGGCTTCCAAAAAAAATATACAAAAAAAGTTGCGCGTTTATATTTATTCCTTTTATTTTTTTCTAATTAATTATCTTCTAATTTACGGTCTTTAAACGAAGTTCTGTGGTTTTAAGTTAAACCTAATTTTCAATAAATGGCTCAATCTGCCCTCCATTATGGTCAACCACAGCCTGTAATCTCGCCCTCCATTTTGAAATTGCCTTTGAGATCGTCACTTGTGAGGGATTTTCCCATGCAGCCTGAATTCGTTCATGAAGATGGTTCACATCACGGATTTTCTGACCATGGTAGACTTCTCTCTCTAAGGCAGACCACACAAAGTAGTCAATGGGGTTTAGATCTGGGCTGCATGGTGGCCAATTATTTGGTTCGATAAAACCAGGACAATTATTATTGAGAAATGTTATTGTTTCCTTGGCTGTATGAGATTGGGCTCCATCTTGCATGAACACAAAATCAGTGCTCGTCTCCTTGATCTCTGACAACATTGGACACAAAATGTCATTAAAGTAGTAAATTGAGTTAATTTTAACGCCTCGCTGAATAAAAATGATGGATGTTTTGTTCTCAGATGACGCTGCAAGGGAAACCATTATCGAATCTGAAAAGTGTTTTTTTTCACGCAAAAGTCGTTTTGGGTCAACATGAGTTTTTGTCGCCACTGCTGCACGAACCCGATCATTTTGGGTATTTCGTGGTGTTTCGACCGTAAATCGTTTCTCATCAGAAAACCAAATTTTTTCACAGACTCATTTGACCGAAATCTTCGCAATAGATTTTTACATCGATGGAAACGTCTTTCTTTCACAGGCTCCGATAAAGCAGTAACCTTCACCCTCTTAAATGTTTTCAACCCAAGATCTTTTCGAATTATTCGCTGTACTGATGAACGTGAAATCCCGGTTTCTTTCGCAACTTCACGTTCACTTCTACTTGTTCCCGGTTGTTCCTCTTGACTTAAAACCATTTCATTTACTTTTTCAATGTTTTCTGGCGTTCTAATACTTTTTGGTCGACCACTTCCCGGACGCCGTTGACTGCTGCCGGTTTCTTTAAGTTTTTGTAAAAAATGTGCCACAGTTCTTTTTTTCCAATTTCTATTTGGAAATTCGTAAAGGATTCTGTTTAATGAATATCCCTTTTCTTCACGTAGTGCTTGTATAATGTTCTTATCAGATTCTCTCAATCCCATCTTGAGGGGTCTGGAATAGAAAAATTTCATTTAAAATTAGGATCAAGGAATAAATACAAATGCGCAACTTTTTTGTATATTTTTTTGGAAGCCAATTTTGGGCATTATATTGGCTTATAACCATCAAGCCATAGAATAAGTATTTAAAGAGAAAATAATTATCTTTCATTTGGTTGTTTTCTTAAGTCCCTAGCTGCAATGGTTATCGAGATATCACTTCTTAAAATTGGTGTCATTTTTTTTGGGCCACCCTGTATATATATATATATATATATATATATATATATATATATATATGTATATATATATATATGTGTATGTATATATATATATATATATATATATATATGTATATATATATATATATATATATATGTGTGTATATATATATATGTATATATATATATATATATATATATGTGTGTATATATAATATATGTATATATATACAGGGTGTCCCAGAATTAACTATCTATTTCAATGAAATCGGACAAATTTTTTAAAAACACACTTTTAGTTATGTTTATCATGTTTAATATGTGTTAAAAATGTATAAATTTCTAAAAAAATTTCATAATTTTATTTTCATAATTTTTTCATTATCTGGTCCAATGAAAGACCGTCTGAAGTCATAGAATGGCAAAGAGACTCTCCAAAAGTTAACGTGTGGCTTGGAATGACCAAATCCAAAATTTATGGCCCATTCTTCTTTGCGGTAGAAACTGTAACAGGTACCGTCTACCTTGATATGCTTCAGCAGTTTCTCGAACCACAGCTTCTTGATGATGGCATTCTTGATAATGTTGTGTTTCAACAAAATGGAGCACCATAAATTTTGGATTTGGTCATTCCAAGCCACACGTTAACTTTTGGAGAGTCTCTTTGCCATTCTATGACTTCAGACGCTTTCATTGGACCAGATAATGAAAAAATTATGAAAATAAAATTATGAAAATTTTTTAGAAATTTATACATTTTTAACACATATTAAACATGATAAACATAAATAAAAGTGTTTTTAAAAAATTTGTCCGATTTCATTGAAATAGATAGTTAATTCTGGGACACCCTGTATATGTATATATATATATATATATATATATATGTATATATATATATGTATATATATATATGTATATATATATATATATATATATATATATATATATATACAGGGCGTCCCAAAAAAATGTATACACACTTTAAATAATTATAAAGGCAGTGTTTATTAAAATACATTTCATTTTCAAAATGTAATAGAATCTACAGACATTATTTAATTGTTTTGTCAACGCCTGTTTTCAAACTGACGTCCGTTCTGGTCCAGACACTGCTGATAACGCGAAGCAATGGAATCGCAAACATCACGAAACATTTCGTTTGGTATTTGTGTGCATTCTCGTTCAATGGCTGCTCTCAATTCAGCGACTGTTGCAGGTTTTATAGCGTAGACTTTGTCTTTTAAGTATCCCCATAAAAAAAAGTCTAGTGGTGTGAGGTTGGTGAACGCGGAGGGTATTCTACGAAACCCCTTCGTCCAATCCACATCCACATCGTGCCAAGTACCACTCGCAATACTCCACTCTTCGGTCCGGATCATCTTCATTAATAGCATGGACTAATCTTGGAATGTAACTTTTCCATTGACAGCGCTTCAAAATGCGTTGGACAGACGATTCTGAAATTC
Source organism: Bathynomus jamesi (assembly GCA_023014485.1). Taxonomy (NCBI): domain Eukaryota; kingdom Metazoa; phylum Arthropoda; class Malacostraca; order Isopoda; family Cirolanidae; genus Bathynomus; species Bathynomus jamesi. Next base: position 331,532 of record JAJOZX010003711.1, on the reverse strand, counting down.
TTACCTCACGACTCGCTTGCCGCACAGATTTTCTTGGACTTTGGCGATACGTTTCCAGTACTCTTTCTTGCTTTGTGGGGCTTGTCGATGTCCGTGGTCTTCCGGAACGCTTCTTGTGGACATTCTGAACAGTTCCATCGGCTTCAAACTTATCTCTAATTCGAGTGATGGTAAGTCGCGTTGGTGGATCTGTTTGAAACTCCCTCCTAAACTGTCTTTGCACTTCAACTGCGTTTTCACACTTCCAGTAGCATTTTAGAATGAATTTCCTTTGTTCAAAGCTTAGTCTGACTGCCATTATTAATTCTAATGGGTTTAACTTGGAAAGAAAGAAACATCAATTGAGCTATCAGCTGTTAAAGTGTGTATAAATTTTTTTGGGACGCCCTATATATATTATATATATATATATATACATATAATATATATATATATATATATACATACATACATACATACAGGGTTGTGTCAATATATATATATATGTCTGATGCATACCCGCAAGGAAAAATGAAAAACGATTCTAAGGGCCTTTCGTGTCGTCAATAGTGCATCTCGTCAGGGAATGAAGAGAAAAGGCAAGAAGTCAAAACATATATATATATATACAGCGTAAACAAAATAGTAAGGGGGATTAATAAAAAATTAAGTTACTAATTAAAGAAAAAAGATATTTCAACAAGATGTAGTTCATTTTATAGGTTTCTGAACTGTTATTGAAATTAAAGTGAATGTGCGCATTCCAGAATGTTTTGTTCAGTTACGTCTATTTTTAACAAGAACTTTAGAATTCTCTCAATTAATATTGTCATTATTCTTATACATATGATTAAAACAATGCGTTACAATTATTTGCTGTCCTGCACGCATATTTATGCTGTTTTACTCTGATGTCTGAAGTTTTCACAGAGTCGCGTTGCTTACATCAGTAGTATAGCCGCAAAAGGGGAGAGTGCAGGAATGTTGCAGGTTATTATGTAATGTTGCAAAGGGGGGTGGGTTGTTGCAAAGGGGGATGTTGCAAAGGGGAGGGGGTTGTTGTAAAGGGGGGAAGGGGTTGTTGCAAAGGGGGGTGGGGAAAGGGGGTGGGGGGAAACTTGGAGGCGGCGTTATCCCCCAAGAGAAAGGAGGAGGAGGAGGAGAGAAAGGAGAGAGTGTTCACCTGGCAGGAGCCAAGTGCACATTAAGACTTCCAGCCGGGCTGGCGTTGTTTTATAGGCTCCTAATCAGCCAGAATCAGCCAGTTGGCTGAGCCAAGGTGAGAGAGAGACGCCTGAGGAGAGAGAGAGAGAGAGACGCTGAAGAAGAGAGAGATGCCTGTAGGAGGGAGAGACGCCTGAAGAAGAGAGAGAGACGCCTGTAGGAGGAGAGACGCCGAAGGAGATAGGATAGGTACACATGCAGGAGTACACATGCTGGAGGTACACGTATACATGCAGGAGTACACATGCAGTAGTACACATGCTGGAGGTACACGCACACATGCAGGAGTACACATGCTGGATGTACACATGCAGTACACATGCAGGAGGCAAACATGCAGGAGAGAGAGCATCTGAAGGAGAAGATACATGCAGAGAGAGAGCTGAAGGACAGAGTGGAGTTCTCCCCCAATTTATTTTCGTTTCCCTAACCTAAGAGGCCACTATGGGGTTTACCAAAGGGCCTGAAATAGAAGGAGCAGAGCTCCTTACTCGGCCGGAGCCGAGGGGGAATGGTTCTTCACAGCTTCGCGATCTTTTATAATCCTCTATTCTGGCTGAGTTGCCAGATAGCGCAAGGTATTCCAGATAGCGCCATGTGTCCCATTAATCGTGTAACACATATATAACGGCTGTTATTCCAAATGTACTTGTATATATAATAAACTAATGAATCATATAAAATACACAATATATATTTATATGGTTATACAAGATTCAACCGTATAAAATAACACAAGCGCCTCTTTCATTACGCTTTAATAGAATTAACAAAGTTACCCTATTTCGTTAGACAGAAAACGAATTTTTATAAGGGTTACCCAACTAATTATCCACCATTCAATAAATAATGTGTCCCATTAATCGTGTAACACATATATAACGGCTGTTATTCCAAATGTACTTGTATATATAATAAACTAATGAATCATATAAAATACCACAATATATATTTATATGGTTATACAAGATTCAACCGTATAAAATAACACAAGCGCCTCTTTCATTACGCTTTAAATAGAATTAACAAAGTTACCCTATTTCGTTAGACAGAAAACGAATTTTTATAAGGGTTACCCAACTAATTATCCACCATTCAATAAATAATGTGTCCCATTAATCGTGTAACACATATATAACGGCTGTTATTCCAAATGTACTTGTATATATAATAAACTAATGAATCATATAAAATACCACAATATATATTTATATGGTTATACAAGATTCAACCGTATAAAATAACACAAGCGCCTCTTTCATTACGCTTTAATAGAATTAACAAAGTTACCCTATTTCGTTAGACAGAAAACGAATTTTATAAGGGTTACCCAACTAATTATCCACCATTCAATAAATAATAGCAAACGTGAATAAAGAGTTCCAATTCAATGGGTAACTATATCGACATAAGCTTATTATTGTAACGTTTGCTCCCAATATAAATTTTCCTAAATAACAGTAAAACCAATTAATTGAAACTTCATTTAAATACAGCTTCATTAAACTTGAAGATGAACGAAACAAATAACATAGTTATCCATAATTCAGCCCTCACGAATAACGAAACGAAATGATCATTTACGATACAATTCGAAATACGATAATTTACGATACAATTCCACCAAACGAGATGAAAACTTATGAAGCATATAGCCTCATTCCTGCGACGAAAAAAATGAAAAATGACGTAAAATAAAGAAATTATTCATTTGGATTTGCCCAAGCCACTATAGCGGGGTCGAATCGTGTCTCTAGGGACACGATTCGAACGAAAAAGGTCTCTAGGGACCTTTTTCGGACCGAGGGATTATCCTTCTACAAGCTATTCGAGCAGAAATCACCACTGACTCCAGATATTAATTTTATCATTCTTATTACTTCTACAATGAAAATATTTACGCGTAATTTGATGGTGTCATATAGAAATATAATATATATATATATATATATATATATATATATTGGGGGGGGAGATCTCTCACCCGTTCTTCGGCCCGACCCCGTTTCATTGTAGAAATAATAATAATATATATATATATATATATATATATATATATATATATATATATATATATATATATATACCCTTTGGATAACCTTTGGTTAGCTTCCGCCCGAATTGTTCATTCTGACGAAGGTCAAGGGAAAAACGTACACACAATATGTATGTATATATATATATATATATATATATATATATACGCTACACACAGACCGTGCATGGAACTCTTCTGGGATAATTAAATCCACTATAGTCCGAGTAAGTAATGACAAATACCGCCTCGGTGGTGGTGGTTAGCGTCGCGGACTACGAATCCATCGGCCCAGGGTTCGAGACCCGACGGCAGCCGGCGCGCAGCAAAGCCCAGCTGTTCCACACAATAAAGAAAGTGGTTGGTAGATAAATGGGCACCCTAGGAGGCCTAGTGGTCAAGACGCTGGGCTGCTGATGGGTCGTGGTTCGGAATCCACGTTAAACTGTAGGTCTAAGGTGGAGTGAAAAGCTTGACCTTCGTCAGAATGAACAATTCGGGCGGAAGCTAACCAAAGGTTAGCCCGACGCGGGCAACGGGTCACTCGCAAAGAGAATTTAATCATTGGTAAACTTCCTTCCAGACCACTCTTTCTATACATATATATATATATATATATAGAAAGAGAGCGAGAGTTTTGTTCAATAAATAATAATCGAAAAAAACATCGTAATGCACGATTTTTTCTATGTAGCAATAATAATTAACTCTTTCAAATACGTGATTTAAAATAACAGGACCATTTTACCCGAGGCAGTAGTATATCCGAAAAACATCGTAATGCACGATTTTTTCTATGTAGCAATAATAATTAACTCTTTCAAATACGTGATTTAAAATAACAGGACCATTTTACCCGAGGCAGTAGTATATCCGAAAAACATCGTAATGCACGATTTTTTCTATGTAGCAATAAAATAATTAACTCTTTCAAATACGTGATTTAAAATAACAGGACCATTTTACCCGAGGCAGTAGTATATCCGAAAAACATCGTAATGCACGATTTTTTCTATGTAGCAATAATAATTAACTCTTTCAAATACGTGATTTAAAATAACAGGACCATTTTACCGGAGGCAGTAGTATATCCGAAAAACATCGTATAACCTAATTTGCAACTATAGTTTACCTTGACTTTCATATGCTTCTATCCTGTTTTATTAATAAAGATTTTTAACTTTTAATAACGTATGAATAAAGATTTTTAACATTTAATTTTATTTTAGTATTTATTCATGCCACGCCGCCTTAGACCACAGCTTAACGTTGAAACCGAATGTTCTTTTTAAAATATAATTAGGATATAATTTCTTTATTATAAAATAAGTTAACAATTATGTTAACAAACAATACTAATAATTTGTAAGATATAATATAAGGGACTACCATAGAAATGTAAGTGCCTATAATTCGATTTTATATATATGTTACTCGTCCGGTCTCGTTATAGCGGATTGGTACACGTCATAGCTCCACCCAGCTACATCGGCAGCCAATCACTACGAACATCTGGTCTTTTGGGCGGAGCTTGGCGAATGTGCATATAAAAGGGGATATTTTCAGTTGGGAGTAACAGTAGCTATTTTCGCATCAGTGAATAATCAACCATGGACCTGTACGTCTCCCCAGACTTGTATGAAGAACGTGATACTGCAGCATTAACCACAATTAGTCTTTTCAATGCTGCTGATTGTGGCGAACTATTTTCGACGCAAACCGTAGAAGATATTTGCAGTGACGCTCCTTACAATCCGACGCAAGGGACTACCATAGAAATGTAAGTGCCCATAATTAGAATTTTATATATATATGGAGAGTTGTAGTATTTCGTCAAATAGATACTAGTCAAAAATGTCAATCAATGTTATTTCCCCATTATGCTAAAATCGAAATTTTTATGGCGTTCACTCCTCGAACCAAAGATATCTTCACATAATGGGGATCTGTCTGTCTGTCTGTATACTCTGTATATGTTTTCCTTTAAGGTCCGATGAGGATTTGACACGAGTTATACAATCTTTTGAAGGGAATACGGATGATATACTAATCAGTCAACAATGTCAAATAATGTAAGTGTTTTTCGATCTTTTTGGGATAAGAAGACGCAATATATTTTCATAAATTTATTAAATGAAAGAAATCAGTACAGTAAACGAATATACAAATATACGAACAAAAACATTATAATATACAGCGAGTACGTACAATTGGAAAACGGTTTTTTATCTGTCTGCATACCATTTCATCGTTTCGGTGAGTGTGACACGGGTCAAATAAATTTAAAAAATTTATAAATTCTTTATCATTTGACATATGCATGAGAAATGAGACACAGTACATTCCGCAAACATTAGTAAAATATCCCTGCATACGAAATGGGTTCCATACAACTTCGGGAATATGTAACTGAGCGAGAAATTTTACAATAATAGGGTCACTCCAGGGTTGAGTACCGAGTGAATCAAAATAGTACAGGCGCTGTCTATTTTTAAAATAGACCGCGATCCAGTGAATCCCTTCATTACCGATGATGTCTGTGTTCACAATAAGACTACCGCATTCTCGCGTACTTGGCAAACTCAATGTTTCATTCTTCGCAAACACGCCGATAAATTTGGAACGTGTGACTCGCTCCATTACTTTCTGAAGTGTATTAGCATCCATTTTAAAAGTCAGTGATAACGCTTCTAAATCTATCTACTTCTATTAGGGCTTGCGATTCGAGATATACTAGTACACTAATAGGAGCGTCTATAGGCTTGGCGAATTCCAGCCGCACTGAGATGTTACCGCTCTGCTGTGGTGTTAAATGGGTATTTACGCTAGCAGATAAGTCAGGTGTAATGTCAAACGGATAAAGGTTAAATTGATTTTTCGCCTGTGCACACACAAAGGAGAAAGTGAAACGCTAATTGAAACATGAGTTATTTAATAAACGAGATATTCAGTTAACACAAGAAATAACAGAAAACACAAGAAAAAACAAATGCTTAGATTTGGTGATCACAAACAACAGAAACCTAAAGAAACCTGTACTCGATATGAAGGGCTTTCATATCGTTCAGTAGTATTTTTGTTCCCACTTTACAACCGGATGGTAAGTCATCTTTAAATACGTCTAGAATACAATCAAAAGCACGCACAAAGAGTTCATCGTTAGTTACATTATTAAACACAAGTTTATAAACACGCTTTTCCAATCGAGGGTTTATTTCTACCGACCCGAGCTTTTCAATCGTGAACACGTCTTCACTCAACATAGCGGCAATTGAAATAATCTTCTAAATCGTTACGACAACTGCGCGTTATATAAAGAAATAGTTCTTCAGGATAATTTTCACGAACTAGGCATATTTTATAATGTTTTACTAAACATCTTCATACACCGGCGCATTATTTGAGAGGAACATATGCTCATATTTTTCCTTTCTGCCCGTCAAACGATACTCATCTCTAAAGTCTGTTAAAAACTCACGCAGGACACTAGCCACAACCTCACTACGAACCTCGTCATGATATACATTAATATAGTGATAAAAATACTTAAGATTGTCCATGATCACGAGATTCACATTTTCAGTCGTAGGGTATGAGTAATCGACATGGTGTAGCATGACGTAATGCGGCTTGTCGCACCACCCATCCGCAAGACTCATTATCCATACCTGCTGCTTCTCTTCTGCACGCGCTGTTTCTTTTACTTTAGACTTTATAAAGTTTAGATCTGCAGCATACTTCAGCACATCGTCAGTGCAACGAAAGCCTTCAATGGTCTCACCAGAACATCCGTAGAGTATTTGTACATCTTGGAACTTCACACAATCCAATGTGGTTTTAAAAGAGGCATAGGAGGGGGGGAATAGGAAGTTTTTCGGTATCCACCACATCCTGGCACTTTGCTGAATACCATTTCATAAACGTTGTACAAACAATATTAAAGGTAGCCATTTGAATACACGTCTGATTTTTCTTCTGAATACACGTCTGATCTCTCGGTCTTACTGCAGTCGACTGATCACGCAGGGAATCACAGATAGCAACATGACTCAAGGTCTTACAGTGGGCGGAGCTTAGAATTTTCGCCTGTGCACACACAAAGGAGAAAGTGAAACGCTAATTGAAACATGAGTTATTTAATAAACGTGATATTCAGTTAACACAAGAAATAACAGAAAACACAAGAAAAAACAAATGCTTAGATTTGGTGATCACAAACAACAGAAACCTAATACTTTAAAGAAAGCATTCTATTAAATACTTTTAGCCTATGTTCACGAATTAATACCGGTTTTAAAATAGATTCGACAAGAAGACCGGCTGGACTGATTTTATAGAAATTCAAGGATTCCAAGTTGATCACGAGAGAAGTTATGTAGTCATCTTCCATGCTGCAAAATCTCATCGTTAGCCTGCCTGCTCAGAGCACCGACAAGAGGTAAAATCGAATCCACATCAACACAAAATTTTAGTCGCTAAAATAACAGCCTGAGTATTGTTCATGTTCTAAATTATCTTTGATTCGTTTTGATAAAATTGAGTAAACTGCAGCCTTTGTTTCCTGATCAGAAACTCTCCGTCTTTTTCTGGTATGGTGCAAGGCTTCGTTGCAACCATATTCACTGCACGAGTCTACTTCACAGTCGTTGCCTTCTAATCTAGATTTACACTCTTCACTAATGCATTCGATGGGTGAATAATCATCTTGGTTGATATTATTGACACCACATTCGAGAGGGCTCACTGGGGTAACGGACACTTCAGGTAATGGCGCGGACGCTTGAGGTGGGTCGGGGACAATCTCCTCAGGTTGCCCTTGTGGCGGGGCAAATATTGTGTGGGGGTAATTATGTGTTGCTTCTAAGTAAACAAAACGGGCCTTATGTAACACAGTGGCAATTAATAATGATTTATGCAAAGATGCACCAGCTCTTCTGGAACGTCTGGATGCAATTTTACCGAGCGATATATTTATCAACTTGTATGCTTCAAACCCGTTTGGAACGTCAGATATCATGTTCACCACCTAGGAATTGGTCAAGGCACAGAGAGCTAACTAACACGACTCTATCCTCTATTACCAATCTTGTAATGAGTTAAAGTGAAAGTTTCGCCTGCCTTTATACAATGTCGTTCTGACGTCGTTATCAAGCTCCACACAGGGAACTTCCAGGAAGTAACATGAATCACGTTGCTGTTCTTTCACCTGTACACACGCACACACACACACACACACACACACACACACACACACACAAAGGAGAAAGTGATACGTTGGTTGAAACATGATTTATTTAATAAAAGAAATATTCAAGCTATATATATATATATTTACAAACACGTTTGTAAATATGTCTTGAATATAATCATTGATGTCTGTTGTTAACTTATTTATTACACGTGTTTGTAAATATATATATATATAGCTTGAATATTTCTTTTATTAAATAAATCATGTTTCAACCAACGTATCACTTTCTCCTTTGTGTGTGTGTGTGTGTGTGTGTGTGTGTGTGTGTGTGCGTGTGTACAGGTGAAAGAACAGCAACGTGATTCATGTTACTTCCTGGAAGTTCCCTGTGTGGAGCTTGATAACGACGTCAGAACGACATTGTATAAAGGCAGGCGAAACTTTCACTTTAACTCATTACAAGATTGGTAATAGAGGATAGAGTCGTGTTAGTTAGCTCTCTGTGCCTTGACCAATTCCTAGGTGGTGAACATGATATCTGACGTTCCAAACGGGTTTGAAGCATACAAGTTGATAAATATATCGCTCGGTAAAATTGCATCCAGACGTTCCAGAAGAGCTGGTGCATCTTTGCATAAATCATTATTAATTGCCACTGTGTTACATAAGGCCCGTTTTGTTTACTTAGAAGCAACACATAATTACCCCCACACAATATTTGCCCCGCCACAAGGGCAACCTGAGGAGATTGTCCCCGACCCACCTCAAGCGTCCGCGCCATTACCTGAAGTGTCCGTTACCCCAGTGAGCCCTCTCGAATGTGGTGTCAATAATATCAACCAAGATGATTATTCACCCATCGAATGCATTAGTGAAGAGTGTAAATCTAGATTAGAAGGCAACGACTGTGAAGTAGACTCGTGCAGTGAATATGGTTGCAACGAAGCCTTGCACCATACCAGAAAAAGACGGAGAGTTTCTGATCAGGAAACAAAGGCTGCAGTTTACTCAATTTTATCAAAACGAATCAAAGATAATTTAGAACATGAACAATACTCAGGCTGTTATTTTAGCGACTAAAATTTTGTGTTGATGTGGATTCGATTTTACCTCTTGTCGGTGCTCTGAGCAGGCAGGCTAACGATGAGATTTTGCAGCATGGAAGATGACTACATAACTTCTCTCGTGATCAACTTGGAATCCTTGAATTTCTATAAAATCAGTCCAGCCGGTCTTCTTGTCGAATCTATTTTAAAACCGGTATTAATTCGTGAACATAGGCTAAAAGTATTTAATAGAATGCTTTCTTTAAAGTATTAGGTTTCTGTTGTTTGTGATCACCAAATCTAAGCATTTGTTTTTTCTTGTGTTTTCTGTTATTTCTTGTGTTAACTGAATATCACGTTTATTAAATAACTCATGTTTCAATTAGCGTTTCACTTTCTCCTTTGTGTGTGCACAGGCGAAAATTCTAAGCTCCGCCCACTGTAAGACCTTGAGTCATGTTGCTATCTGTGATTCCCTGCGTGATCAGTCGACTGCAGTAAGACCGAGAGATCAGACGTGTATTCAGAAGAAAAATCAGACGTGTATTCAAATGGCTACCTTTAATATTGTTTGTACAACGTTTATGAAATGGTATTCAGCAAAGTGCCAGGATGTGGTGGATACCGAAAAACTTCCTATTCCCCCCCTCCTATGCCTCTTTTAAAACCACATTGGATTGTGTGAAGTTCCAAGATGTACAAATACTCTACGGATGTTCTGGTGAGACCATTGAAGGCTTTCGTTGCACTGACGATGTGCTGAAGTATGCTGCAGATCTAAACTTTATAAAGTCTAAAGTAAAAGAAACAGCGCGTGCAGAAGAGAAGCAGCAGGTATGGATAATGAGTCTTGCGGATGGGTGGTGTGACAAGCCGCATTACGTCATGCTACACCATGTCGATTACTCATACCCTACGACTGAAAATGTGAATCTCGTGATCATGGACAATCTTAAGTATTTTTATCACTATATTAATGTATATCATGACGAGGTTCGTAGTGAGGTTGTGGCTAGTGTCCTGCGTGAGTTTTTAACAGACTTTAGAGATGAGTATCGTTTGACGGGCAGAAAGGAAAAATATGAGCATATGTTCCTCTCAAATAATGCGCCGGTGTATGAAGATGTTTAGTAAAACATTATAAAATATGCCTAGTTCGTGAAAATTATCCTGAAGAACTATTTCTTTATATAACGCGCAGTTGTCGTAACGATTTAGAAGATTATTTCAATTGCCGCTATGTTGAGTGAAGACGTGTTCACGATTGAAAAGCTCGGGTCGGTAGAAATAAACCCTCGATTGGAAAAGCGTGTTTATAAACTTGTGTTTAATAATGTAACTAACGATGAACTCTTTGTGCGTGCTTTTGATTGTATTCTAGACGTATTTAAAGATGACTTACCATCCGGTTGTAAAGTGGGAACAAAAATACTACTGAACGATATGAAAGCCCTTCATATCGAGTACAGGTTTCTTTAGGTTTCTGTTGTTTGTGATCACCAAATCTAAGCATTTGTTTTTTCTTGTGTTTTCTGTTATTTCTTGTGTTAACTGAATATCTCGTTTATTAAATAACTCATGTTTCAATTAGCGTTTCACTTTCTCCTTTGTGTGTGCACAGGCGAAAAATCAATTTAACCTTTATCCGTTTGACATTACACCTGACTTATCTGCTAGCGTAAATACCCATTTAACACCACAGCAGAGCGGTAACATCTCAGTGCGGCTGGAATTCGCCAAGCCTATAGACGCTCCTATTAGTGTACTAGTATATCTCGAATCGCAAGCCCTAATAGAAGTAGATAGATTTAGAAGCGTTATCACTGACTTTTAAAATGGATGCTAATACACTTCAGAAAGTAATGGAGCGAGTCACACGTTCCAAATTTATCGGCGTGTTTGCGAAGAATGAAACATTGAGTTTGCCAAGTACGCGAGAATGCGGTAGTCTTATTGTGAACACAGACATCATCGGTAATGAAGGGATTCACTGGATCGCGGTCTATTTTAAAAATAGACAGCGCCTGTACTATTTTGATTCACTCGGTACTCAACCCTGGAGTGACCCTATTATTGTAAAATTTCTCGCTCAGTTACATATTCCCGAAGTTGTATGGAACCCATTTCGTATGCAGGGATATTTTACTAATGTTTGCGGAATGTACTGTGTCTCATTTCTCATGCATATGTCAAATGATAAAGAATTTATAAATTTTTTAAATTTATTTGACCCGTGTCACACTCACCGAAACGATGAAATGGTATGCAGACAGATAAAAAACCGTTTTCCAATTGTACGTACTCGCTGTATATTATAATGTTTTTGTTCGTATATTTGTATATTCGTTTATTGTACTGATTTCTTTCATTTAATAAATTTATGAAAATATATTGCGTCTTCTTATCCCAAAAAGATCGAAAAACACTTACATTATTTGACATTGTTGACTGATTAGTATATCATCCGTATTCCCTTCAAAAGATTGTATAACTCGTGTCAAATCCTCATCGGACCTTAAAGGAAAACATATACAGACAGACAGACAGATCCCCATTATGTGAAGATATCTTTGGTTCGAGGAGTGAACGCCATAAAAATTTCGATTTTAGCATAATGGGGAAATAACATTGATTGACATTTTTGACTAGTATCTATTTGACGAAATACTACAACTCTCCATATATATATAAAATTCTAATTATGGGCACTTACATTTCTATGGTAGTCCCTTGCGTCGGATTGTAAGGAGCGTCACTGCAAATATCTTCTACGGTTTGCGTCGAAAATAGTTCGCCACAATCAGCAGCATTGAAAAGACTAATTGTGGTTAATGCTGCAGTATCACGTTCTTCATACAAGTCTGGGGAGACGTACAGGTCCATGGTGGAGGATGTGTGACACTGCTGACTGATCAGTATATCATCCGTATTCCCTTCAAAAGATTGTATAACTCGTGTCAAATCCTCATCGGACCTTAAAGGAAAACATATACAGACAGACAGACAGATCTCCATTATGTGAAGATATCTTTGGTTCGATTACCAATTTCGATTTTAGCATGATGGGGAAATAACATTGATTGACATTTTTGACTAGTATCTATTTGACGAAATACTACAACTCTCCGTATATATATAAAATTCTAATTATGGACACTTACATTTCTATGGTAGTCCCTTGCGTCGGATTGTAAGGAGCGTCACTGCAAATATCTTCTACGGTTTGCGTCGAAAATAGTTCGCCACAATCAGCAGCATTGAAAAGGCTAATTGTGGTTAATGCTGCAGTATCACGTTCTTCATACAAGTCTGGGGAGACGTACAGGTCCATGGTTGATTATTCACTGATGCGAAAATAGCTACTGTTACTCCCAACTGAAAATATCCCCTTTTATATGCACATTCGCCAAGCTCCGCCCAAAAGACCAGATGTTCGTAGTGATTGGCTGCCGATGTAGCTGGGTGGAGCTATGACGTGTACCAATCCGCTATAACGAGACCGGACGAGTAACATATATATAAAATCGAATTATAGGCACTTACATTTCTATGGTAGTCCCTTATATTATATCTTACAAATTATTAGTATTGTTTGTTAACATAATTGTTAACTTATTTTATAATAAAGAAATTATATCCTAATTATATTTTAAAAAGAACATTCGGTTTCAACGTTAAGCTGTGGTCTAAGGCGGCGTGGCATGAATAAATACTAAAATAAAATTAAATGTTAAAAATCTTTATTCATACGTTATTAAAAGTTAAAAATCTTTATTAATAAAACAGGATAGAAGCATATGAAAGTCAAGGTAAACTATAGTTGCAAATTAGGTTATACGATGTTTTTCGGATATACTACTGCCTCCGGTAAAATGGTCCTGTTATTTTAAATCACGTATTTGAAAGAGTTAATTATTATTGCTACATAGAAAAAATCGTGCATTACGATGTTTTTCGGATATACTACTGCCTCGGGTAAAATGGTCCTGTTATTTTAAATCACGTATTTGAAAGAGTTAATTATTATTGCTACATAGAAAAAATCGTGCATTACGATGTTTTTCGGATATACTACTGCCTCGGGTAAAATGGTCCTGTTATTTTAAATCACGTATTTGAAAGAGTTAATATATTATTGCTACATAGAAAATCGTGCAGTTTTTTCGATTATTTATTGAACAAAACTCTCGCTCTATTTCTATATATATATATATATAATATATATATATATATATATATATATATATATATATATAGAAAGAGTGGTCTGGAAGGAAGTTTACCAATGATTAAATTCTCTTTGCGAGTGACCCGTTGCCCGCGTCGGGCTAACCTTTGGTTAGCTTCCGCCCGAATTGTTCATTCTGACGAAGGTCAAGCTTTTCACTCCACCTTAGACCTACAGTTTAACGTAACGTGGATTCCGAACCACGACCCATCAGCAGCCCAGCGTCTTGACCACTAGGCCTCCTAGGGTACCCATTTATCTACCAACCACTTTCTTTATTGTGTGGAACAGCTGGGCTTTGCTGCGCGCCGGCTGCCGTCGGGTCTCGAACCCTGGGCCGATGGATTCGTAGTCCGCGACGCTAACCACTACACCACCGAGGCGGTATTTGTCATTACTTACTCGGACTATAGTGGATTTAATTATCCCAGAAGAGTTCCATGCACGGTCTGTGTGTAGTAGCATATATATATATTGTGTGTACGTTTTTCCCTTGACCTTCGTCAGAATGAACAATTCGGGCTGAAGCTAACCAAAGGTTATCCAAAGGGTATATATATATATATATATATTATTATTATTATTTCTACAATGAAACGGGATCGGGCCGAAGAACGGGTGAGAGATCTCCCCCCCCAATATATATATATATATATATATATATATCATTATATTTCTATATGACACCATACAAATTACGCGTAAATATTTTCATTGTAGAAGTAATAAGAATGATAAAATTAATATCTGAAGTCAGTGGTGATTTCTGCTCGAATAGCTTGTAGAAGGATAATCCCTCGGCCCGAAAAAGGTCCCTAGAGACCTTTTTCGTTCGAATCGTGTCCCTAGAAACACGATTCGACCCCGCTATAGTGGCTTGGGCAATGAATAATTTCTTTATTTTACGTCATTTTTCATTTTTTTCGTCGCAGGAATGAGGCTATATGCTTCATAAGTTTTCATCTCGTTTGGTGGAATTGTATCGTAAATTATCGTATTTCGAATTGTATCGTAAATGATCATTTCGTTTCGTTATTCGTGAGGGCTGAATTATGGATAACTATGTTATTTGTTTCGTTCATCTTCAAGTTTAATGAAGCTGTATTTAAATGAAGTTTCATAATTGGTTTTACTGTTATTTAGGAAAATTTATATTGGGAGCAAACGTTACAATAATAATAAGCTTATGTCGATATAGTTACCCATTGAATTGGAACTCTTTATTCACGTTTGCTATTATTTATTGAATGGTGGATAATTAGTTGGGTAACCCTTATAAAATTCGTTTTCTGTCTAACGAAATAGGGTAACTTTGTTAATTCTATTAAAGCGTAATGAAAGAGGCGCTTGTGTTATTTTATACGGTTGAATCTTGTATAACCATATAAATATATATTGTGGTATTTTATATGATTCATTAGTTTATTATATATACAAGTACATTTGGAATAACAGCCGTTATATATGTGTTACACGAATATATATATATATATATATATATATATTATTATATATTTCTACAATGAAACGGGGTCGGGCCGAAGAAAGGGTGAGAGATCTCCCCCCCAATATATATATATTATATATATCATTATATTTCTATATGACACCATACAAATTACTGGAACTCTTTATTCACGTTTGCTATTATTTATTTATTTATTGAATGGCGGATAATTAGTTGGGTAACCCTTATAAAAATTCGTTTTCTGTCTAACGAAATAGGGTAACTTTACTAATTCTATTAACGCGTAATGAAAGAGGCGCTTGTGTTATTTTATACGGTTGAATCTTGTATAACCATATAAATATATATTGTGGTATTTTATATGATTCATTAGTTTATTATATATACAAGTACATTTGGAATAACAGCCGTTATATATGTGTTACACGATTAATGGGACACACGGCGCTATCTGGAATACCTTGCGCTATCTGGCAACTCAGCCAGAATAGAGGATTATAAAAGATCGCGAAGTTGGTGAAGATCCATTCCCCCCTCGGCTCCGGCCGAGTAAGGAGCTCTGCTCCTTCTATTTCAGGCCCTTTGGTAAACCCCTTAGTGGCCTCTTAGGTTAGGGAAACGAAAATAAATTGGGGGAGAACTCCACTCTGTCCTTCAGGTGTCTCTCTCCCTCCTTCAGCTCTCTCTCTCCTGCATGTATCTTCCTCCTTCAGGCGTCTCTCTCTCTCTCCTGCATGTTTGCCTCCAGCATGTGTACTGCATGTGTACTCCTGCATGTGTGCGTGTACCTCCAGCATGTGTACCTACTGCATGTATACGTGTACCTCCAGCATGTGTACTCCTGCATGTGTACCTATCCTCTCTCCTTCAGGCGTCTCTCCCTCCTACAGGCGTCTCTCTCTCTCTTCTTCAGGCGTCTCCCTCCTACAGGCATCTCTCTCTTCTTCAGGCGTCTCTCTCTCTCTCTCTCCTTCAGGCGTCTCTCTCTCACCTTGGCTCAGCCAACTGGCTGATTCTGGCTGATTAGGAGCCTATAAAACAACGCCAGCCCGGCTGGAAGTCTTAATGTGCACTTGGCTCCTGCCAGGTGAACACCTCTCCTCCTTTCTCTCCTCCTCCTCCTCCTTTCTCTTGGGGGATAACGCCGCCTCCAAGTTTCCCCCACCCCCCTTTGCAACATCCCCCTTTGCAACTTCCCCCTTCCCCCTTTGCAACAACCCCCACCCCTTTGCAACAACCCCACCCCATTTGCAACATTACATAATACCTGCAACATTCCTGCACTCTCCCCTTTTGCGGCTATACTACTACATCCAATCGAGTAGACAGAGCCAGCTGCTTATCTGGACTTTGTATGATATTAGGCGAGATTTAACCGTGTTTTTATGGTTAAAGACTACGTTAATTCCAATTATTTTAAGTAAGGTCGGAAGATGTTTAGGATCAAATGTAGAATTCGGACCCCAGCCTTCTTTAGTTAGCTTTATAAGGCTAACTAACGAAAATATCACGACCTAACCTAACCAATCGTCAAGGGCGTACAGTTAACCTAACGATTATGGTTAGTTTAGGTCGTGATATTTTCGTTAGTTAGCCTTATAAAGCTAACTAAAGAAGGCTGGGGTCCGAATTCTACATTTGATCCGATGTTTAAAATTTACGTGGTAGGAAGCTAAGGATATTTTTATAATGAAATTCCTTTCGAATTTTACACTATTATAATTATTTTTTTAGTTTTCCTTAAACAATCTTCCGAAACTGGAATAGGATAATATAGTTTAATACCAATGTTCATAATATTGCATAACTTGTAATCTAAAAATTCATGACTAACGACTCTTAATGATCTGAGAAACATAGAAGAAAAACTCAAGATTTTATCTTGTGGTAATGGTCAGAATAAGAATGAATATACGAGTTAGTATTAGTAGGCTCGCAAAGAACTTCAAATTTGAATTGATTTATGCATCTCCGAATATTTAGATCCAGAAATGATGAGCATTCGTCATTTTCCTTTCCAAAAGTAAATTTTATAGACTGAACTCAATTACTGATCCTATCAAGAAATTCATCAACATCCAAATTATCAGGCAGAAGGCGGGAGACATCATCTACATTCTACAGTATATACCGGTACCAAACAACGTTGAAATTAACAATAGTGGGCAAAATTACACTTTAACCCTTTAAGGACGAGTCCGCAGCATATGCAGTCACTCTTGTTACCAGAACGTATAGGTTTTATTGTTATTGAAAACTAAATATTTTAGTAACTAGTCACTGAAATGATACACATTTTGGGTTCCTTTCTCGACAATTAAATAATATCTATATAAACATGTAGAAACATTTATAGAAACGAGGCATTGTAGTACAATTTATATTGTTATTTCTGGTGGACCTTAAGGTACCATCCGTCGTTAAAGGGTTAAAAAGTATTCATGTATAAATTAGGTAACACAGGTGAGAGGAGATTTCCTGTTGATAATCCGAACGACAAAGCATAAAACTTATCGTCAAACTGAAATTTACAACCTTTGACGCGAAGCTTAATTCAATAAGAGTGTTGTGTTCAAAAGGGAGAGAATACGTTTTTCATTTTTCTTTGTTGGTGTGCATCATTTATTTATTTCACGTGTTTAAATGTGGAATTCATCATATATATTATATATATATGATAACTGGAGGTGTCTGCAATACAAACTAACGAAAATTGCAATAAATTAAATATGGATTTTTTTTTACTAGACTAACTAGAACATTGTTGCTTTCAGTGGTGATGAACCACTTGTGGAAGCTTCGTCAGTACTTTGACCTCCGTATTTGCTTAGCAATTCTGCTGCAAGCTGCTCATACCCTGAAATGGACGTATGGGCGGAATGGTGCTCTATGTGACAAGATGTTTAACTCTTCATACTTCCACTTAAACTATGAATGCATCGATGAATAATATAAATATACAGTATATAATTTCTTTCCTTGGATGACTGTTGCAAAACATTTTTGTCCTTTTCAATTTTTACTGACATTTTTCTTCTATACTGAAATATTGAAAAATAAATTAATAAAAAATGATACACTGAGAAGTGAATAATGGTGTCAGATCGTGAGATCCTGGGTAACACTAAAAGTTGACAAACAATACGAAAAATTAAGAGCATATTTGTATCTAGTATTTTCTATCTAGAGCCAAGGTTCCTTAACAGAAAGTTACTTTGGGGACCATATTCGAAAAGGCGTATTGTAAATTGAATATACTGTAATGTCGGGCAATTCGGAGTGACTCGACTCATAAGCAATCGTATATCGTCAGTCACCCGTGGGCCGTGACTGACATGTCCTAAATATTTCATTCAACGCCAATTACCAGTGACTGACGTGATATGTTAAAAATATTTACTCAACAAGAAATCACCTGATGGCCCGTAAACAGTTACAATCTAAGTTACACTTATATTTATAGGTCTGTTTTTCGTAACTTGCCATTGTTTTTTCACTGCTCTTCACTCTTCGCTGTTTTTAGAACTTCCTTTTGCGTTGAAAGACACTCAAAGAATTCAACGCAAAACATGTTATTTACTTTTTTAAACTGTTCACTTTTCACACAATGGAAGTAGAAATGGAAAACTTTATTGGCAGAAGAAAAAAATAGCTTTCGTAGACATGAAGGAGCCTTTTTATTTTTTTCATCTCTTCACGTGTGTTTCATCAGCGAGAAAATTCTCTATGGAAGCATTTGGTTAAAGAACAAACAATACAGTTTGTACAATCTTCTTCAAATTAGGAGCATCGGTCATTCCCTGAAGAATTTTACTCGTCTCCTTTCCAATATTAGTAATCTCTCGCAGTTTACCCATCGCTCCCTTTAGTGCATTAAACTGACTGTAAAGGGATTCCCTTTCTACTTTAACTTTGAACTCTGAGACTACAGCAACAAGTTTTTTAATCAAAACTCTATAGTATAGATTAAGGATATCAGTCTTTTTTCGGAGAAAGGTTTCATGGGGAAAGAGGTAAACAATTTCTGAAGATATAAAAAGCGCTTTAGTACACCAGCATCTTTCAGGACTGAGCATTTAACTACAATTTATTTTCAGGACAAAGTTCCTCAAAGAGTTGCCTCAGATTTTAGAACGCGACACTTGATTTCAGCGCTGTTCTGAAGAATTCAGAACATTACTATGTTTACGTTATAAGCAGAATGTGTCGGTGTCGCAGGAATTTATAGATCATTTAACGGTGGTCACGTGATTGGACATTAAGTCTGTCGCAAATGGAACTGTTCGAAACATTATAAATTTTCGTCAAATTAACAAAAAGAGGTTCACTCTCGAAAGGACGACCAACAGTGGTTATCAAATGAACACAAGTTCACCGAACAAGAAGCACAAGAAGCCTTGTCCGTGGATTTCACCTTACCAAGTTAGGTGCAATCCACGCACAAGGTTTCTTCACATCGCAAAACAACATCACGAGGGTTATTTGACTCGCTGGTTTAATGTAAGATCATACACAACACAGTGATATAATATGATTGAAAGGTTATCTGCATGGGCTCGTTTCGTGTTCATCTATAAAACCGAACGTAAAACTTACCGAACACCATCATCATCACCGATTGCGAAAATTAATACCTCCTCATCATTTGTGGTAGCTTTGAAGAAATTAACTGAACTGTAGCAAAATCTTAATTATGCATGGAAGGAAAACCTACTGTCTGTACTGTATCGATAATAAACACCCATTCTCTCTTGTTATACCTGAAGTTATGTGCGAAAATAACACTCATTTATTTGTATTACCCACCGATTTTATGAAAATGACCCTATTTCATTGTATCATTTTGAGAACCACTGGTTTTCTGAACGCATCTTTTACATTTTGTTCAGTCATGCATATGCTGTGGTGGCGATGTTCGGCTCTGTGTTTCCACTTTGATTTTATGAAAAATTTCTTTCATTAATCATTTAAAACAAAATTGTCAGCCATATTTTATCATAAATCGGTGCTATAAGTGAGTATTATTGAATAACAGCTATCAAATTATGTATATTTCACCGACAACGTCTATATTGTGTGAAATTGCAAATTGACCTATCATTTTCTTATTTTTCTTATTTTACAGGTTTTTATTGATGTTATGCTACAATGCCTAGAGTACAAAAATTCGCCAGACAGTTTTTGTTATATTTGTTGGACATTAATGTTAAAACAGTATAAAAAGAAGTTGACTTCTCATGTGAAAAAGCTTTATGAATTATACCTCGCATGCAAAGTTCGTGATCAGGACAAGCACTGGGCGCCTCATATCTGCTGTGTGAGATGTACAAGTTCGTTATGTGCATGGTTCAAAGGCACCGGTCCTGGTCTGGGATTCGGTGTCCTCAGGGCCGGATTAAGACCTTTAGAGGCCCTAAGCACTTAAAAGATTTTGGTGCCCCATATATATGTAATTCAAAATATAAACAAAAATAAACCATAAAATAAAATTTTATTTTTTGAAATGAAACAAAACTTACAGTAAGATGAAAAATAATGTTTATTTTTGTATACTTCCACTTCATTTATATTTGAAAAGTTTTCTCCTACTTTTTTAATTGCAAAGTCTTTGATCAGATCCTCAAAACTAATCTTACGTAACACATCTGCTTCTATACTTAGTAGAGATAAGGCATCCAGCCTGCCTTGTTGCATAGTTGTTCTGTTGGTATTTTTAATATACTTCAACTGAGAAAATGAACGCTCAGCTGAGCAATTTGTGACCATTAATGTTAAAAATATACGAAAGGCAATTTCTACATTTGGGAAGGCACACTCAATATTGTCTTCTACAATTATTTTATAAAGTTCAGCATGACTGAATCTTGTTTTTACATTTACTATAGCACAGGAAAATATTTAATCTATATGTATTTTTAATATGGCGCTCAAAGATTTGATATAAACAAAATAATAACGCAAAGCGTAAAGTGTGTGATTACAACGAAATATATTTATTCTCTCAAAAGGGTTGTTGTTCACTACAAATTCAAACAATGAAAAAAAAAATAAATACTATATATGAATATATATAATTCAGTTTTCAACAGCTTATAGGCTATAAGCCGCGATTATAATAGTATAATAAATCCATGGTAAATCCGACAATGGAAAATTTCTGTGGTGCCCCCCTTCCCTTGATGCCCTAAGCACGGGCTTATTTTGCTTAATGGTTAATCCGGCCCTGGGTGTCCTAATGGTATGGAGAGAGCCGCTGGACCATTCAACTGATTGCTATTTCTGCTTAACGAACATCACAGGTTTGAATCTTTTATTTTCTGAATATACGTCAAATTTGGTGTTTTTAGCACATTTTAGCATATCTTGCTCTGCATAATGTATTACACAATTATGCTATCTTAAGTAGTCAACAATGTCTATTGTCTCATTACAGGTTGCAACAGAAAAGGAAAAAAAGGCTATAGTCTACCCAAATCTTCGTTCGGCTATGCGTCCTGTGGAACATTCTACAGATATACCCATCCCTCGTCCTCCAGCTGGCTGAAATGCCGCCGATAACACAGACTCTGACAAAGCGGAATCAGACGGCGAATGCTATGAAGCTCAAGTCGAGTCCAAGAAAGAACAACATCTCATCACGCAGCCTGAACTCAATGATTTGGTCCGTGATTTAATACTTACCAAGCAACAAAGTGAACTGCTGGCCTCACGTCTACAAGAATGGAATCTGCTGGCGGAAGACGTACGAATTACAGCATTTCGAAAGCGCTCCTTGGATTTGCAGGAATATTTCACAATGAAGAACAATCTTTGTTATTGCATTGATATACATGGTCTGTTCGATGCTCTGGGTTTGTGCTATGAACCGAATCAGTGGAGATTGTTCATTGATGCATCTCTGTACAGTGTTAAGGTGTACTGCTACACAATGGGAGCACAATGCCTTCTGTTCCGATCGCTCATTCAGTCGTCTTGAGAGAAACGTATGACAATGTTGCTTTTATTCTGGACTGTATAAAATACAATGAACATGAATGGCTTATCTGCGCAGATTTGAAGGTTGTGGCATTCTCAATGGATTGCAAACTGGCTATACGAAATACATGTGTTTCCTATGCAAGTGGGATAGCCGAGCAAGGTCTGAACACTACACACGCTCAGTATGGCCGCCGCGAGACAATTCCTCACCTGGATCTCACAATGTTATTCACGAACCACTAGTACGAAAGGAAAAGGTTATCTTGCCGCCACTTCACATAAAACTAGGGCTGATAAAACAATTTGCAAAGGCGTTGAAACAGGATAAGCCTGCCTTCAAATATCTAAAGGAAAAATTCCCAAAAATAAGTGATGCCAAGATTAAAGAAGGCATACTCGTCGGCCCTCAAATTCGCCAATTCATGCTAGATGAACACTTTGAAGCGGTGATGGATGAGGTTGAGTTGGCGTCCTGGCGTGCATTCAAAAACGTGTGCAGCGGTCTACTAGGAAAGACTAAATACGACAACTATGCGGCACTTGTGGATCAATTTATCAACTCAAACCAACGTCTCGGATGTAAGATGTCATTGAAAATTAATTTTTTGCATTCATATCTCTCATTCTTTCCGGAAAATGCATCTGCTGTTAGCGACGAACACGGGGAGAGATTCCCCCAGGATATAGCCACAATGGAGAGCCGATACAAAGGGAAGTGGAGTCCTGCTCTGCTGGCCAATTTCTGCTGGAACTTAAAGCGTGACCGACCAGAAGCATCACACAAACGCCAGCATAAATACAAATAATGAGTTGAAAACAGTATAATACGAGAGTTTTATGTTAATTTTGTGCATATATGTTGAAGTATAGCAATAATTATTTTGAGCACTTGGCGTAGTTAATTAAATTTTATATGCAAACAACTCGCTATAACATTTTGATCACTTAGATTACTAATTTACCTTTCATTGGCAATTGCTATAACAATATATTGTTTGGTTTTTTTTAAATTATAAAATATATGATGCTATAAAGAGTATACAGTTTTTTTTGGGACACCCTATATATTGTACATTAGATAAATAAATTAATAAAATAATAGATATAATAGGCACTACATAATTATCGAACCTTTCTAAAAAAAATTTCAACCCATCAAAAAACCAAAAACCCAGCAAAAAACCCAAAAACCTAGTTGGGTTGTTTTTTTTGTGAAAAACCCGGGTTTTTCCAACCGTGATATAATTAGCCATAATGACGATCTCATTTCCGTTTTTTTTTCACTGTTGTACAGTGTAATTACTATGTTTGAATTAATTCTATATTTCTTAATCTAACTATTTATTATTAATTTTTCTGTTAATCCATACTTACTTTGAGATGTGTTATTGCACAAGACTTTTGGCCACCGCCCTTAACTAAGTGGATAACATTGGTTGTCGAACCGGGGGTGCACGGAGCATTTCCAGGGGTTGCTTGGGGGTTCCCGGGGATATACTTTGAATTTTTTACATGTATATTTTGAACGTTTTCCATTCTCTTTTTTTGACATTGAGAAGGTTCTAGAAGGTGGGGATGCAAGCTGAAATAAGTTGGTCAGGGGGCGCACGGCTCTAAAAAGGTTAGACAACCCTGCCATAAGTGAAGTGAAGACGCTGAGGTCGAGGGTTCGAATCCCGATGATGCTGGTAATAATAATAATAATAATACAGAATTTAGAGCAATTGCGCTACATTACTTGACCTGAGCGCTGTGCCAGTTTCTGACTCTCTTAAGTGATTAATATTACTATGACACGAAACTTTTACATAGTGGCACTGGCCTCTTTCTCAAAACAACTAACACACTCGAACAAATTAATGGAAAACTAGATTAAATTTTTCTTTTATTTTTGGAAGAGTGACACAGTGCCTAAATTTATAATTGATCCTTTGATATTTGACGTAACACGAGTAAATTTATAATTGATCCTTTAATATTTAACGTAACACGAGTAAATTTATAATTGATCCTTTAATATTTAACGTGACACGAGTAAATTTATAATTGATCCTTTAATATTTAACGTGACACGAGTAAATTTATAATTGATCCTTTAATATTTAACGTGACACGAGTAAATTTATAATTGATCCTTTAATATTAACGTGACACGAGTAAATTTGTAATTGATCCTTTAATATTTAACGTGACACGAGTAAATTTGTAATTGATCCTTTAATATTTAACGTGACACGAGTAAATTTATAATTGATCCTTTAATATTTAACGTGGCACGAGTAAATTTATAATTGATCCTTTAATATTTAACGTAACACGAGTAAATTTATAATTGATCCTTTAATATTTAACGTAACACGAGTAAATTTATAATTGATCCTTTAATATTTAACGTAACACGAGGACAGATTTACTTGCTTTTAAGGCTTGTAATTTATTGCTTAGTTGTCGGGCACTTCCATTTAAAACATCAATTTTTTTGCGTTACAGATTATACAAGTTTTATCGATTTTACGCTGTTAGGCTTTATGTAATTTATTACTATTATTATTATTATTATTATTATTATTTTTCTTTCGAGCAAGTCATAAGTACATACTGTACATACATACATACACACCCACATATACATACAGGGTGTCCCATAAGTCCGGTCTCGCAGGAAAATTTATTTTAAATTAAATTTACAAAAGTAATCATTAGAACTTAAACAAATGTTTAAATTGATGTCTCGTTTTGGAACCTTTTTTCTTTGGTTGCAGGTAGAATGACACGCAATGGCTAATATGGAAATGAGTTACACTCGTGGGTTACACTCGTGAGGAAAACACCTTCGTCTTTTTCTTACGAGTGTAACTCACTTCCATATTAATCACTGCGTGTTATTCTACCTGCAACAAAAGAAAAAGGTCCCAAAACGAGACATCAAATCGAACATTTGTTTTAGTTCTAATGTATTACTTTTGTGAATTTAATCTAACATAAATATTCTTATGAGACCCGACTTATGACACACCCTATATATATATATATATATATATAATTTTGTTGATGGGTGTATGTGAGTTTTACAAGTGAATTCTCGCTTTATTCCACGGTCGTTCGATCAAAGAAAGAGAGAGAATGAGAGAATGAGAAAAGAAAAGGCCACAGAAGGCATAAAAAAGAAAGAAAGTTTAAAATCGATTGCTTTATCGATTGTTTTATATCGATTGAACAGTCGAAAGGTCAAGGCTCTATTAAAGAAATATTTGTTTTTTGGCGATATATATATATATATGATGAATAAAACCACGAAGGAAAGGAAACACAAAAAGGTGCTCAAGCGCTTTCGTCTAATGACATCCTCAGGAACACTGAAGTACATAAAAGGTTACGGCCTATATATAGGTTACAGAAAGAAAAAATAAATAAATAAATAACATACACACAAACATATATATATATATATACACATACATATCTACACACATACACACATATATATATATATATATATGCAATAAACGGAGAAGTAAAAATAAAAATTAAAAATTAAAGATTAGAGGATTAACAAAGAGGCATACAGATTTGTAAGGTAAAATATCGATTTTTAGCACAAGATCAAATGAATTAAAAATACAAATTTATACTGGAAATCTACCCGGGTTTTAACACTTTGCCTTTTAGAGTCAAGTTTCGATATATATAAAAATAAAATGAAGATTAAAAGTTAATAAAGTAGCGTACAAGTTTACCAAAGATTTAGCGGCCTACCCTTTTTATCTAAATTTGTTTTGAAGGAATTCAAAACAACAGGATCGAGTTGAAAAAGACCTTTGCTTATGTTGAAGTTATTTGAAAGTTGGATAATGGCAGACTCAAGAATATTTCTATTGACAATGTTGCTAGAATGAAATAAAACTGAAGCATTATTCCAATCAATACAGTGGGATAACTCTGACAAATGGACAAAAAGAGCACTGGACAACTGTCCTGTTCTAACGGAATATTGATGCTGTTTTATACGTGTGTGCAAATCCTTTCCCGTCTGACCTATGTAAAAGGAATCACATTGTTTACACCCAATTTTATAGATAATGCCTGAATTATTGGTAGGGCTATTTTTTACTATGATATTTTTCACAATATTGTTATATGAAAATACTACATTAATATCCAAAAGTTTAAATACATTAGCAATGCCTAAAAAGCCCGGGAAAAATGGAAGTACTAAAATACTTTTTGACAAAGTACGAGTGTTATTATTGACACGATAGAAAGTTCGTTTTGCCTTGTTGAGACAAGATTCCATAAACGCAGATGGGTAACACAGATCACTTCCAATACCGTTGATTTTTTCCAATTCGGCATCGATGTATTCCGGACTGGCGATCCTAAGGG
>JAJOZX010003711.1:82500-300000 GCA_023014485.1 Bathynomus jamesi | reverse complement strand
GCTACAAGTAAAATTATTATCCAAACTCGCGTTAAGCGATTTTGGTTCTTATGTAAAAATGGACATTCGAACATAAAAACTATACGAACATAAGTACTGCATGAAGACAATGAATCCATATAATGATGGTATAGGAATTGTTCATTGTTCACTTTTTACAGTTATATACAGGGTGGGCGGAAAGTAGCTCCCTATTTTGGATTGGTAAAAAAATACGTATATTATCCATTTATTTCAGAAGAAATAATATGAAAAGTTAGGCATACATGGTAGGTTTTCTCTAAAATTCAATGTGGGCTCCAACTCTTTCCACCAGCTTCTGGAGCCGCCCAGGAATGGCGTCCACTGACTTTAGCAGGAACTCCGGCGGGATGGAGGACATGACTTCCCGAATTCGGTCCTCCAGTTCTTCCAATGTCCTCGGTTTGGTGCGGTAGACTTCTTCCTTTACCCACCCCCAAAGAAAGAAGTCGCACGGTTACCGCTGAAAACGGCAGAATCGGTTCAGTGTAACGGTGTGGTGTGGTATGACCTCAGATCAGGTTGTGGGCCCGTTCCTTCTGCGCAACACCATGAATGCTGAGCGGTACCTTGCTATGTTGCGAAACGAGGTCTGGCCGGTTGTCAGCACATGGGAGAACATCGACGATCTGATATTTATGCAAGATGGCGCCCCTCCGCACTTCGCTCTTGTTGTCCGTGAGTGGCTGGATGCCCACTTCCCTGGGCGTTGGATGGGTCGTCGTGGTCCACATCAATGGCCAGCCAGGAGCCCCGACTTGACACCGTGCGACTTCTTTCTTTGGGGTGGGTAAAGGAAGAAGTCTACCGCACCAAACCGAGGACATTGGAAGAACTGGAGGACCGAATTCGGGAAGTCATGTCCTCCATCCCGCCGGAGTTCCTGCTGAAGTCAGTGGACGCCATTCCTGGGCGGCTCCAGAAGCTGGTGGAAAGAGTTGGAGCCCACATTGAATTTCAGAGAAAACCTACCATGTATGCCTACCTTTTCATATTATTTCTTCTGAAATAAATGGATAATATACGTATTTTTTTACCAATCCAAAATAGGGAGCTACTTTCCGCCCACCCTGTATATATATTATATATATATATATATATGTGTGTGTGTGTGTACATATATATATATGTATATAGAGGGTGGCCCAAAAAAAATGGCACCAATTTTCAGAAGTGATATCTCAATAACCATTGCAGCTAGGGACTTAAAAAAACAAACAAATGAAAGATAATTCTTTTCTCTTTAAATACTTATTCTATGGTTTGATGGTTATAAGCCCATATAATGCCCAAAATTGGCTTCCAAAAAAAATATACAAAAAAAAGTTGCGCGTTTATATTTATTCCTTTTATTTTTTTCTAATTAATTATCTTCTAATTTACGGTCTTTAAACGAAGTTCTGTGGTTTTAAGTTAAACCTAATTTTCAATAAATGGCTCAATCTGCCCTCCATTATGGTCAACCACAGCCTGTAATCTCGCCCTCCATTTTGAAATTGCCTTTGAGATCGTCACTTGTGAGGGATTTTCCCATGCAGCCTGAATTCGTTCATGAAGATGGTTCACATCACGGATTTTCTGACCATGGTAGACTTCTCTCTCTAAGGCAGACCACACAAAGTAGTCAATGGGTTTAGATCTGGGCTGCATGGTGGCCAATTATTTGGTTCGATAAAACCAGGACAATTATTATTGAGAAATGTTATTGTTTCCTTGGCTGTATGAGATTGGGCTCCATCTTGCATGAACACAAAATCAGTGCTCGTCTCCTTGATCTCTGACAAATTGGACACAAAATGTCATTAAAGTAGTAAATTGAGTTAATTTTAACGCCTCGCTGAATAAAAATGATGGATGTTTTGTTCTCAGATGACGCTGCAAGGGAAACCATTATCGAATCTGAAAAGTGTTTTTTTTCACGCAAAAGTCGTTTTGGGTCAACATGAGTTTTTGTCGCCACTGCTGCACGAACCCGATCATTTTGGGTATTTCGTGGTGTTTCGACCGTAAATCGTTTCTCATCAGAAAACCAAATTTTTTTCACAGACTCATTTGACCGAAATCTTCGCAATAGATTTTTACATCGATGGAAACGTCTTTCTTTCACAGGCTCCGATAAAGCAGTAACCTTCACCCTCTTAAATGTTTTCAACCCAAGATCTTTTCGAATTATTCGCTGTACTGATGAACGTGAAATCCCGGTTTCTTTCGCAACTTCACGTTCACTTCTACTTGTTCCCGGTTGTTCCTCTTGACTTAAAACCATTTCATTTACTTTTTCAATGTTTTCTGGCGTTCTAATACTTTTTGGTCGACCACTTCCCGGACGCCGTTGACTGCTGCCGGTTTCTTTAAGTTTTTGTAAAAAATGTGCCACAGTTCTTTTTTCCAATTTCTATTTGGAAATTCGTAAAGGATTCTGTTTAATGAATATCCCTTTTCTTCACGTAGTGCTTGTATAATGTTCTTATCAGATTCTCTCAATCCCATCTTGAGGGGTCTGGAATAGAAAAATTTCATTTAAAATTAGGATCAAGGAATAAATACAAATGCGCAACTTTTTTGTATATTTTTTTTGGAAGCCAATTTTGGGCATTATATTGGCTTATAACCATCAAGCCATAGAATAAGTATTTAAAGAGAAAATAATTATCTTTCATTTGGTTGTTTTCTTAAGTCCCTAGCTGCAATGGTTATCGAGATATCACTTCTTAAAATTGGTGTCATTTTTTTTGGGCCCCCTGTATATATATATATATATATATATATATATATATATATATATGTGTGTGTATATAATATATATATATATATATATATATATTATATATATATATGTGTGTGTATGTATATATATATATATATATATATATATATATGTATATATATATATATATATATATATATGTGTGTGTATATATATATATGTATATATATATATATATATATATATGTGTGTATATATATATATATATATGTATATATATACAGGGTGTCCCAGAATTAACTATCTATTTCAATGAAATCGGACAAATTTTTTAAAAACACACTTTTAGTTATGTTTATCATGTTTAATATGTGTTAAAAATGTATAAATTTCTAAAAAATTTTCATAATTTTATTTTCATAATTTTTTCATTATCTCGTCCAATGAAAGACCGTCTGAAGTCATAGAATGGCAAAGAGACTCTCCAAAAGTTAACGTGTGGCTTGGAATGACCAAATCCAAATTTATGGCCCATTCTTCTTTGCGGAAGCAACTGTAACAGGTACCGTCTACCTTGATATGCTTCAGCAGTTTCTCGAACCACAGCTTCTTGATGATGGCATTCTTGATAATGTTGTGTTTCAACAAAATGGAGCACCATAAATTTTGGATTTGGTCATTCCAAGCCACACGTTAACTTTTGGAGAGTCTCTTTGCCATTCTATGACTTCAGACGCTTTCATTGGACCAGATAATGAAAAAATTATGAAAATAAAATTATGAAAAAATTTTAGAAATTTATCCATTTTTAACACATATTAAACATGATAAACATAAATAAAAGTGTTTTTAAAAAATTTGTCCGATTTCATTGAAATAGATAGTTAATTCTGGGACACCCTGTTGTATATATATATATATATATATATATATATATATATACAGGGCGTCCCAAAAAAATGTATACACACTTTAAATAATTATAAAGGCAGTGTTTATTAAAATACATTTCATTTTCAAAATGTAATAGAATCTACAGACATTATTTAATTGTTTTGTCAACGCCTGTTTTCAAACTGACGTCCGTTCTGGTCCAGACACTGCTGATAACGCGAAGCAATGGAATCGCAAACATCACGAAACATTTCGTTTGGTATTTGTGTGCATTCTCGTTCAATGGCTGCTCTCAATTCAGCGACTGTTGCAGGTTTTATAGCGTAGACTTTGTCTTTTAAGTATCCCATAAAAAAAAGTCTAGTGGTGTGAGGTTGGTGAACGCGGAGGGTATTCTACGAAACCCCTTCGTCCAATCCACATCCACATCGTGCCAAGTACCACTCGCAATACTCCACTCTTCGGTCCGGATCATCTTCATTAATAGCATGGACTAATCTTGGAATGTAACTTTTCCATTGACAGCGCTTCAAAATGCGTTGGACAGACGATTCTGAAATTCTTACCTCACGACTCGCTTGCCGCACAGATTTTCTTGGACTTTGGCGATACGTTTCCAGTACTCTTTCTTGCTTTGTGGGGCTTGTCGATGTCCGTGGTCTTCCGGAACGCTTCTTGTGGACATTCTGAACAGTTCCATCGGCTTCAACTTATCTCTAATTCGAGTGATGGTAAGTCGCGTTGGTGGATCTGTTTGAAACTCCCTCCTAAACTGTCTTTGCACTTCAACTGCGTTTTCACACTTCCAGTAGCATTTTAGAATGAATTTCCTTTGTTCAAAGCTTAGTCTGACTGCCATTATTAATTCTAATGGGTTTAACTTGGAAAGAAAGAAACATCAATTGAGCTATCAGCTGTTAAAGTGTGTATAAATTTTTTTGGGACGCCCTATATATATATATATATATATATATATATATATATATATATATATATATATATATATACATACATACATACATACAGGGTGTGTCATATATATATATATATGTCTGATGCATACCCGCAAGGAAAAATGAAAAACGATTCTAAGGGCCTTTCGTGTCGTCAATAGTGCATCTCGTCAGGGAATGAAGAGAAAAGGCAAGAAGTCAAAACATATATATATATATACAGCGTAAACAAAATAGTAAGGGGGATTAATAAAAAATTAAGTTACTAATTAAAGAAAAAAGATATTTCAACAAGATGTAGTTCATTTTATAGGTTTCTGAACTGTTATTGAAATTAAAGTGAATGTGCGCATTCCAGAATGTTTTGTTCAGTTACGTCTATTTTTAACAAGAACTTTAGAATTCTCTCAATTAATATTGTCATTATTCTATACATATGATTAAACAATGCGTTACAATTATTTGCTGTCCTGCACGCATATTTATGCTGTTTTACTCTGATGTCTGAAGTTTTCACAGAGTCGCGTTGCTTACATCAGTAGTATAGCCGCAAAAGGGGAGAGTGCAGGAATGTTGCAGGTTATTATGTAATGTTGCAAAGGGGGGTGGGGTTGTTGCAAAGGGGGGATGTTGCAAAGGGGAGGGGGTTGTTGTAAAGGGGGGAAGGGGGGTTGTTGCAAAGGGGGGTGGGGGAAAGGGGGGTGGGGGGGAAACTTGGAGGCGGCGTTATCCCCCAAGAGAAAGGAGGAGGAGGAGAGAAAGGAGGAGAGGTGTTCACCTGGCAGGAGCCAAGTGCACATTAAGACTTCCAGCCGGGCTGGCGTTGTTTTATAGGCTCCTAATCAGCCAGAATCAGCCAGTTGGCTGAGCCAAGGTGAGAGAGAGACGCCTGAAGGAGAGAGAGAGAGAGAGACGCCTGAAGAAGAGAGAGATGCCTGTAGGAGGGAGAGACGCCTGAAGAAGAGAGAGAGAGACGCCTGTAGGAGGGAGAGACGCCTGAAGGAGAGAGGATAGGTACACATGCAGGTATACATGCAGGAGTACACATGCAGTAGGTACACATGCTGGAGGTACACGCACACATGCAGGAGTAACCATGCTGGATGTACACATGCAGTACACATGCAGGAGGCAAACATGCAGGAGAGAGAGACATCTGAAGGAGGAAGATACATGCAGGAGAGAGAGCTGAAGGACAGAGTGGAGTTCTCCCCCAATTTATTTTCGATTCCTTAACCTAAGAGGCCACTATGGGGTTTACCAAAGGGCCTGAAATAGAAGGAGCAGAGCTCCTTACTCGGCCGGAGCCGAGGGGGGAATGGATCTTCACCAACTTCGCGATCTTTTATAATCCTCTATTCTGGCTGAGTTGCCAGATAGCGCAAGGTATTCCAGATAGCGCCATGTGTCCCAGTAATCGTGTAACACATATATAACGGCTGTTATTCCAAATGTACTTGTATATATAATAAACTAATGAATCATATAAAATACCACAATATATATTTATATGGTTATACAAGATTCAACCGTATAAAATAACACAAGCGCCTCTTTCATTACGCTTTAATAGAATTAACAAAGTTACCCTATTTCGTTAGACAGAAAACGAATTTTTATAAGGGCTACCCAACTAATTATCCACCATTCAATAAATAATGTGTCCCATTAATCGTGTAACACATATATAACGGCTGTTATTCCAAATGTACTTGTATATATAATAAACTAATGAATCATATAAAATACCACAATATATATTATATGGTTATACAAGATTCAACCGTATAAAATAACACAAGCGCCTCTTTCATTACGCTTTAATAGAATTAACAAAGTTACCCAATTTCGTTAGACAGAAAACGAATTTTATAAGGGTTACCCAACTAATTATCCACCATTCAATAAATAATAGCAAACGTGAATAAAGAGTTCCAATTCAATGGGTAACTATATCGACATAAGCTTATTATTGTAACGTTTGCTCCCAATATAAATTTTCCTAAATAACAGTAAAACCAATTAATTGAAACTTCATTTAAATACAGCTTCATTAAACTTGAAGATGAACGAAACAAATAACATAGTTATCCATAATTCAGCCCTCACGAATAACGAAACGAAATGATCATTTACGATACAATTCGAAATACGATAATTTACGATACAATTCCACCAAACGAGATGAAAACTTATGAAGCATATAGCCTCATTCCTGCGACGAAAAAAATGAAAAATGACGTAAAATAAAGAAATTATTCATTGCCCAAGCCACTATAGCGGGGTCGAATCGTGTCTCTAGGGACACGATTCGAACGAAAAAGGTCTCTAGGGACCTTTTTCGGACCGAGGGATTATCCTTCTACAAGCTATTCGAGCAGAAATCACCACTGACTCCAGATATTAATTTTATCATTCTTATTACTTCTACAATGAAAATATTTACGCGTAATTTGTATGGTGTCATATAGAAATATAATGATATATATATATATATATATATATATATATATATATATATATTGGGGGGGGAGATCTCTCACCCGTTCTTCGGCCCGATCCCGTTTCATTGTAGAAATAATAATAATAATATATATATATATATATATATATATATATATATATATATATATATATATATATATACCCTTTGGATAACCTTTGGTTAGCTTCAGCCCGAATTGTTCATTCTGACGAAGGTCAAGGGAAAAACGTACACACAATATGTATGTATATATATATATATATATATATATATATATATATATATATACGCTACACACAGACCGTGCATGGAACTCTTCTGGGATAATTAAATCCACTATAGTCCGAGTAAGTAATGACAAATACCGCCTCGGTGGTGGTGGTTAGCGTCGCGGACTACGAATCCATCGGCCCAGGGTTCGAGACCCGACGGCAGCCGGCGCGCAGCAAAGCCCAGCTGTTCCACACAATAAAGAAAGTGGTTGGTAGATAAATGGGCACCCTAGGAGGCCTAGTGGTCAAGACGCTGGGCTGCTGATGGGTCGTTGTTCGGAATCCACGTTAAACTGTAGGTCTAAGGTGGAGTGAAAAGCTTGACCTTCGTCAGAATGAACAATTCGGGCGGAAGCTAACCAAAGGTTAGCCCGACGCGGGCAACGGGTCACTCGCAAAGAGAATTTAATCATTGGTAAACTTCCTTCCAGACCACTCTTTCTATACATATATATATATATATATATATAGAAAGAGAGCGAGAGTTTTGTTCAATAAATAATAATCGAAAAAAACATCGTAATGCACGATTTTTTCTATGTAGCAATAATAATTAACTCTTTCAAATACGTGATTTAAAATAACAGGACCATTTTACCCGAGGCAGTAGTATATCCGAAAAACATCGTAATGCACGATTTTTTCTATGTAGCAATAATAATTAACTCTTTCAAATACGTGATTTAAAATAACAGGACCATTTTACCCGAGGCAGTAGTATATCCGAAAAACATCGTAATGCACGATTTTTTCTATGTAGCAATAATAATTAACTCTTTCAAATACGTGATTTAAAATAACAGGACCATTTTACCGGAGGCAGTAGTATATCCGAAAAACATCGTATAACCTAATTTGCAACTATAGTTTACCTTGACTTTCATATGCTTCTATCCTGTTTTATTAATAAAGATTTTTAACTTTTAATAACGTATGAATAAAGATTTTTAACATTTAATTTTATTTTAGTATTTATTCATGCCACGCCGCCTTAGACCACAGCTTAACGTTGAAACCGAATGTTCTTTTTAAAATATAATTAGGATATAATTTCTTTATTATAAAATAAGTTAACAATTATGTTAACAAACAATACTAATAATTTGTAAGATATAATATAAGGGACTACCATAGAAATGTAAGTGCCTATAATTCGATTTTATATATATGTTACTCGTCCGGTCTCGTTATAGCGGATTGGTACACGTCATAGCTCCACCCAGCTACATCGGCAGCCAATCACTACGAACATCTGGTCTTTTGGGCGGAGCTTGGCGAATGTGCATATAAAAGGGGATATTTTCAGTTGGGAGTAACAGTAGCTATTTTCGCATCAGTGAATAATCAACCATGGACCTGTACGTCTCCCCAGACTTGTATGAAGAACGTGATACTGCAGCATTAACCACAATTAGTCTTTTCAATGCTGCTGATTGTGGCGAACTATTTTCGACGCAAACCGTAGAAGATATTTGCAGTGACGCTCCTTACAATCCGACGCAAGGGACTACCATAGAAATGTAAGTGCCCATAATTAGAATTTTATATATATATGGAGAGTTGTAGTATTTCGTCAAATAGATACTAGTCAAAAATGTCAATCAATGTTATTTCCCCATTATGCTAAAATCGAAATTTTTATGGCGTTCACTCCTCGAACCAAAGATATCTTCACATAATGGGGATCTGTCTGTCTGTCTGTATACTCTGTATATGTTTTCCTTTAAGGTCCGATGAGGATTTGACACGAGTTATACAATCTTTTGAAGGGAATACGGATGATATACTAATCAGTCAACAATGTCAAATAATGTAAGTGTTTTTCGATCTTTTTGGGATAAGAAGACGCAATATATTTTCATAAATTTATTAAATGAAAGAAATCAGTACAGTAAACGAATATACAAATATACGAACAAAAACATTATAATATACAGCGAGTACGTACAATTGGAAAACGGTTTTTTATCTGTCTGCATACCATTTCATCGTTTCGGTGAGTGTGACACGGGTCAAATAAATTTAAAAAATTTATAAATTCTTTATCATTTGACATATGCATGAGAAATGAGACACAGTACATTCCGCAAACATTAGTAAAATATCCCTGCATACGAAATGGGTTCCATACAACTTCGGGAATATGTAACTGAGCGAGAAATTTTACAATAATAGGGTCACTCCAGGGTTGAGTACCGAGTGAATCAAAATAGTACAGGCGCTGTCTATTTTTAAAATAGACCGCGATCCAGTGAATCCCTTCATTACCGATGATGTCTGTGTTCACAATAAGACTACCGCATTCTCGCGTACTTGGCAAACTCAATGTTTCATTCTTCGCAAACACGCCGATAAATTTGGAACGTGTGACTCGCTCCATTACTTTCTGAAGTGTATTAGCATCCATTTTAAAAGTCAGTGATAACGCTTCTAAATCTATCTACTTCTATTAGGGCTTGCGATTCGAGATATACTAGTACACTAATAGGAGCGTCTATAGGCTTGGCGAATTCCAGCCGCACTGAGATGTTACCGCTCTGCTGTGGTGTTAAATGGGTATTTACGCTAGCAGATAAGTCAGGTGTAATGTCAAACGGATAAAGGTTAAATTGATTTTTCGCCTGTGCACACACAAAGGAGAAAGTGAAACGCTAATTGAAACATGAGTTATTTAATAAACGAGATATTCAGTTAACACAAGAAATAACAGAAAACACAAGAAAAAACAAATGCTTAGATTTGGTGATCACAAACAACAGAAACCTAAAGAAACCTGTACTCGATATGAAGGGCTTTCATATCGTTCAGTAGTATTTTTGTTCCCACTTTACAACCGGATGGTAAGTCATCTTTAAATACGTCTAGAATACAATCAAAAGCACGCACAAAGAGTTCATCGTTAGTTACATTATTAAACACAAGTTTATAAACACGCTTTTCCAATCGAGGGTTTATTTCTACCGACCCGAGCTTTTCAATCGTGAACACGTCTTCACTCAACATAGCGGCAATTGAAATAATCTTCTAAATCGTTACGACAACTGCGCGTTATATAAAGAAATAGTTCTTCAGGATAATTTTCACGAACTAGGCATATTTTATAATGTTTTACTAAACATCTTCATACACCGGCGCATTATTTGAGAGGAACATATGCTCATATTTTTCCTTTCTGCCCGTCAAACGATACTCATCTCTAAAGTCTGTTAAAAACTCACGCAGGACACTAGCCACAACCTCACTACGAACCTCGTCATGATATACATTAATATAGTGATAAAAATACTTAAGATTGTCCATGATCACGAGATTCACATTTTCAGTCGTAGGGTATGAGTAATCGACATGGTGTAGCATGACGTAATGCGGCTTGTCGCACCACCCATCCGCAAGACTCATTATCCATACCTGCTGCTTCTCTTCTGCACGCGCTGTTTCTTTTACTTTAGACTTTATAAAGTTTAGATCTGCAGCATACTTCAGCACATCGTCAGTGCAACGAAAGCCTTCAATGGTCTCACCAGAACATCCGTAGAGTATTTGTACATCTTGGAACTTCACACAATCCAATGTGGTTTTAAAAGAGGCATAGGAGGGGGGAATAGGAAGTTTTTCGGTATCCACCACATCCTGGCACTTTGCTGAATACCATTTCATAAACGTTGTACAAACAATATTAAAGGTAGCCATTTGAATACACGTCTGATTTTTCTTCTGAATACACGTCTGATCTCTCGGTCTTACTGCAGTCGACTGATCACGCAGGGAATCACAGATAGCAACATGACTCAAGGTCTTACAGTGGGCGGAGCTTAGAATTTTCGCCTGTGCACACACAAAGGAGAAAGTGAAACGCTAATTGAAACATGAGTTATTTAATAAACGTGATATTCAGTTAACACAAGAAATAACAGAAAACACAAGAAAAAACAAATGCTTAGATTTGGTGATCACAAACAACAGAAACCTAATACTTTAAAGAAAGCATTCTATTAAATACTTTTAGCCTATGTTCACGAATTAATACCGGTTTTAAAATAGATTCGACAAGAAGACCGGCTGGACTGATTTTATAGAAATTCAAGGATTCCAAGTTGATCACGAGAGAAGTTATGTAGTCATCTTCCATGCTGCAAAATCTCATCGTTAGCCTGCCTGCTCAGAGCACCGACAAGAGGTAAAATCGAATCCACATCAACACAAAATTTTAGTCGCTAAAATAACAGCCTGAGTATTGTTCATGTTCTAAATTATCTTTGATTCGTTTTGATAAAATTGAGTAAACTGCAGCCTTTGTTTCCTGATCAGAAACTCTCCGTCTTTTTCTGGTATGGTGCAAGGCTTCGTTGCAACCATATTCACTGCACGAGTCTACTTCACAGTCGTTGCCTTCTAATCTAGATTTACACTCTTCACTAATGCATTCGATGGGTGAATAATCATCTTGGTTGATATTATTGACACCACATTCGAGAGGGCTCACTGGGGTAACGGACACTTCAGGTAATGGCGCGGACGCTTGAGGTGGGTCGGGGACAATCTCCTCAGGTTGCCCTTGTGGCGGGGCAAATATTGTGTGGGGGTAATTATGTGTTGCTTCTAAGTAAACAAAACGGGCCTTATGTAACACAGTGGCAATTAATAATGATTTATGCAAAGATGCACCAGCTCTTCTGGAACGTCTGGATGCAATTTTACCGAGCGATATATTTATCAACTTGTATGCTTCAAACCCGTTTGGAACGTCAGATATCATGTTCACCACCTAGGAATTGGTCAAGGCACAGAGAGCTAACTAACACGACTCTATCCTCTATTACCAATCTTGTAATGAGTTAAAGTGAAAGTTTCGCCTGCCTTTATACAATGTCGTTCTGACGTCGTTATCAAGCTCCACACAGGGAACTTCCAGGAAGTAACATGAATCACGTTGCTGTTCTTTCACCTGTACACACGCACACACACACACACACAACACACACACACACACACACACAAAGGAGAAAGTGATACGTTGGTTGAAACATGATTTATTTAATAAAAGAAATATTCAAGCTATATATATATATTTACAAACACGTTTGTAAATATGTCTTGAATATAATCATTGATGTCTGTTGTTAACTTATTTATTACACGTGTTTGTAAATATATATATATATAGCTTGAATATTTCTTTTATTAAATAAATCATGTTTCAACCAACGTATCACTTTCTCCTTTGTGTGTGTGTGTGTGTGTGTGTGTGTGTGTGCGTGTGTACAGGTGAAAGAACAGCAACGTGATTCATGTTACTTCCTGGAAGTTCCCTGTGTGGAGCTTGATAACGACGTCAGAACGACATTGTATAAAGGCAGGCGAAACTTTCACTTTAACTCATTACAAGATTGGTAATAGAGGATAGAGTCGTGTTAGTTAGCTCTCTGTGCCTTGACCAATTCCTAGGTGGTGAACATGATATCTGACGTTCCAAACGGGTTTGAAGCATACAAGTTGATAAATATATCGCTCGGTAAAATTGCATCCAGACGTTCCAGAAGAGCTGGTGCATCTTTGCATAAATCATTATTAATTGCCACTGTGTAGAAGGATAATCCCTCGGCCCGAAAAAGGTCCCTAGAGACCTTTTTCGTTCGAATCGTGTCCCTAGAGACACGATTCGACCCCGCTATAGTGGCTTGGGCAATGAATAATTTCTTTATTTTACGTCATTTTTCATTTTTTTCGTCGCAGGAATGAGGCTATATGCTTCATAAGTTTTCATCTCGTTTGGTGGAATTGTATCGTAAATTATCGTATTTCGAATTGTATCGTAAATGATCATTTCGTTTCGTTATTCGTGAGGGCTGAATTATGGATAACTATGTTATTTGTTTCGTTCATCTTCAAGTTTAATGAAGCTGTATTTAAATGAAGTTTCATAATTGGTTTTACTGTTATTTAGGAAAATTTATATTGGGAGCAAACGTTACAATAATAATAAGCTTATGTCGATATAGTTACCCATTGAATTGGAACTCTTTATTCACGTTTGCTATTATTTATTGAATGGTGGATAATTAGTTGGGTAACCCTTATAAAATTCGTTTTCTGTCTAACGAAATAGGGTAACTTTGTTAATTCTATTAAAGCGTAATGAAAGAGGCGCTTGTGTTATTTTATACGGTTGAATCTTGTATAACCATATAAATATATATTGGGTATTTTATATGATTCATTAGTTTATTATATATACAAGTACATTTGGAATAACAGCCGTTATATATGTGTTACACGAATATATATATATATATATATATATATTATTATTATTATTTCTACAATGAAACGGGGTCGGGCCGAA
Source organism: Bathynomus jamesi (assembly GCA_023014485.1). Classification (NCBI taxonomy): domain Eukaryota; kingdom Metazoa; phylum Arthropoda; class Malacostraca; order Isopoda; family Cirolanidae; genus Bathynomus; species Bathynomus jamesi. The sequence goes on along the minus strand of JAJOZX010003711.1, from coordinate 286,325 downwards.
GAAAGGGTGAGAGATCTCCCCCCCAATATATATATATATATATATATATCATTATATTTCTATATGACACCATACAAATTACTGGAACTCTTTATTCACGTTTGCTATTATTTATTTATTTATTGAATGGCGGATAATTAGTTGGGTAACCCTTATAAAAATTCGTTTTCTGTCTAACGAAATAGGGTAACTTTACTAATTCTATTAACGCGTAATGAAAGAGGCGCTTGTGTTATTTTATACGGTTGAATCTTGTATAACCATATAAATATATATTGTGGTATTTTATATGATTCATTAGTTTATTATATATACAAGTACATTTGGAATAACAGCCGTTATATATGTGTTACACGATTAATGGGACACATGGCGCTATCTGGAATACCTTGCGCTATCTGGCAACTCAGCCAGAATAGAGGATTATAAAAGATCGCGAAGTTGGTGAAGATCCATTCCCCCCTCGGCTACGGCCGAGTAAGGAGCTCTGCTCCTTCTATTTCAGGCCCTTTGGTAAACCCCTTAGTGGCCTCTTAGGTTAGGGAAACGAAAATAAATTGGGGGAGAACTCCACTCTGTCCTTCAGGTGTCTCTCTCCCTCTTTCAGCTCTCTCTCTCCTGCATGTATCTTCCTCCTTCAGGCGTCTCTCTCTCTCTCCTGCATGTTTGCCTCCAGCATGTGTACTGCATGTGTACTCCTGCATGTGTGCGTGTACCTCCAGCATGTGTACCTACTGCATGTATACGTGTACCTCCAGCATGTGTACTCCTGCATGTGTACCTATCCTCTCTCCTTCAGGCGTCTCTCCCTCCTACAGGCGTCTCTCTCTCTCTTCTTCAGGCGTCTCTCCCTCCTACAGGCATCTCTCTCTTCTTCAGGCGTCTCTCTCTCTCTCTCTCCTTCAGGCGTCTCTCTCTCACCTTGGCTCAGCCAACTGGCTGATTCTGGCTGATTAGGAGCCTATAAAACAACGCCAGCCCGGCTGGAAGTCTTAATGTGCACTTGGCTCCTGCCAGGTGAACACCTCTCCTCCTTTCTCTCCTCCTCCTCCTCCTTTCTCTTGGGGGATAACGCCGCCTCCAAGTTTCCCCCCACCCCCCTTTGCAACATCCCCCTTTGCAACTACCCCCTTCCCCCCTTTGCAACAACCCCCACCCCCCCTTTGCAACAACCCCCACCCCCCTTTGCAACATTACATATTAACCTGCAACATTCCTGCACTCTCCCCTTTTGCGGCTATACTACTACATCCAATCGAGTAGACAGAGCCAGCTGCTTTATCTGGACTTTGTATGATATTAGGCGAGATTTAACCGTGTTTTTATGGTTAAAGACTACGTTAATTCCAATTATTTTAAGTAAGGTCGGAAGATGTTTAGGATCAAATGTAGAATTCGGACCCCAGCCTTCTTTAGTTAGCTTTATAAGGCTAACTAACGAAAATATCACGACCTAACCTAACCAATCGTCAAGGGCGTACAGTTAACCTAACGATTGGTTAGGTTAGGTCGTGATATTTTCGTTAGTTAGCCTTATAAAGCTAACTAAAGAAGGCTGGGGTCCGAATTCTACATTTGATCCGATGTTTAAAATTTACGTGGTAATGGAAGCTAAGGATATTTTTATAATGAAATTCCTTTCGAATTTTACACTATTATAATTATTTTTTTAGTTTTCCTTAAACAATCTTCCGAAACTGGAATAGGATAATATAGTTTAATACCAATGTTCATAATATTGCATAACTTGTAATCTAAAAATTCATGACTAACGACTCTTAATGATCTGAGAAACATAGAAGAAAAACTCAAGATTTTATCTTGTGGTAATGGTCAGAATAAGAATGAATATACGCGTTAGTATTAGTAGGCTCGCAAAGAACTTCAAATTTGAATTGATTTATGCATCTCCGAATATTTAGATCCAGAAATGATGAACATTCGTCATTTTCCTTTCCAAAAGTAAATTTTATAGACTGAACTCAATTACTGATCCTATCAAGAAATTCATCAACATCCAAATTATCAGGCCGAAGGCGGAAGACATCATCTACATTCTACAGTATATACCGGTACCAAACAACGTTGAAATTAACAATAGTGGGCAAAATTACACTTTAACCCTTTAAGGACGAGTCCGCAGCACATGCAGTCACTCTTGTTACCAGAACGTATAGGTTTTATTGTTATTGAAAACTAAATATTTTAGTAACTAGTCACTGAAATGATACACATTTTGAGTTCCTTTCTCGACAATTAAATAATATCTATATAAACATGTAGAAACATTTATAGAAACGAGGCATTGTAGTACAATTTATATTGTTATTTCTGGTGGACCTTCAGGTACCATCCGTCGTTAAAGGGTTAAAAAGTATTCATGTATAAATTAGGTAACACAGGTGAGAGGAGATTTCCTGTTGATAATCCGAACGACAAAGCATAAAACTTATCGTCAAACTGAAATTTACAACCTTTGACGCGAAGCTTAATTCAATAAGAGTGTTGTGTTCAAAAGGGAGAGAATACGTTTTTCATTTTTCTTTGTGGGTGTGCATCATTTATTTATTTCACGTGTTTAAATGTGGAATTCATCACATATATATACAGGGTGTCCCAAAAGTCCCTATCTATTTTGTTGAAATAGGCTGAATTTCAAATAAATGTCACACTGACCTGAATACAGATGTATTTCTATACAAATTACAAGTATTACACCATTAAAATCTTTTATTAGTAGTTTCCACATGTGCTCCATCTGTATCTCTGCAAATCTCAAAGCGGTCAGCTGCACTGCGGAACACATTTCCGAGCATTTCAGGGGTTATTTTCTCAACTGCTTGCCTAATGCGATCTCGCAGATCTGGTAAATCTCGAATATTTCTGCGGTAGACCTCTGATTTAATGAAACCTCAAGCAAAGAAATCCAATGGGATCAAATCCGGAGATCGCGCTGCCCAGGGCCTATTTCCCCCACGTCAAATCCAACGATTTGGAAAACGCTCGTTTAGGTATGTCTGAACAATTCTGGCATAATGACAATGTGCCCCATCCTGCTGAAAGACTACATTGTCGAGAATGCCATCTTCAAGAAGTTGAGGTTCTAAAATTAATTAAAAATTTAAAAATTTAAAAATAATTAAAATAGAAATCTAATGCATGTATTTGTGTAGAAAGGTGCATGCAATCATGTCATTAAAACATTCATTTGAAATTCAGCCTATTTCAACAAAATAGATAGGGACTTTTGGGACACCCTGTATATATATATATATATATATATATATGATAACTGGAGGTGTCTGCAATACAAACTAACGAAAATTGCAATAAATTTAATATGGATGTTTTTTTGACTAGACTAACTAGAACATTGTTGCTTTCATTGGTGATGAACCACTTGTGGAAGCTTCATCAGTACTTTGACCTCCGTATTTGCTTAGCAATTCTGCTGCAAGCTGTTCATACCCTGAAATGGACGTATGGGCGGAATGGTGCTCTATGTGACAAGATGTTTAACTCTTATACTTCCACTTAAACTATGAATGTATCGATGAATAATATAAATATATATAATTTCTTTCCTTGGATGACTGTTCTAAAACATTTTTGTCCTTTTCAATTTTTACTGACATTTTTCTTCTATACTGAAATATTGAAAAATGAAAAATAAATTAATAAAAAATATGATACACTGAGAAGTGAATAATGATGTCAGATCGTGAAATCCTGGGTAACACTAAAAGTTGACAAACAATACGATACGAAAAATTAAGAGCATATTTGTATCTAGTATTTTCCAGCTAGAGCCAAGGTTCCTTAACAGAAAGTTACTTGGGGACCATATTCGAAAAGGCGTATTGTAAATTGAATATACTGTAATGTCGGGCAATTCGGAGTGACTCGGCTCATAAACAATCGTATATCGTCAGTCACCCGTGACTGACATGTCCTAAATATTTCATTCAACGCCAATTACTAGTGACTGACGTGATATGTTAAAAATATTTACTCAACAAGAAATCACTTGATGGCCCGTGAACAGTTACAATCTAAGTTACACTTATATTTATAGGTCTGTTTTTCGTAACTTGCCATTGTTTTTTCACTGCTCTTCACTCTTTGCTGTTTTTAGAACTTCCTTTTGCGTTGAAAGACACTCAAAGAATTCAACGCAAAACATGTTATTTACTTTTTTAAACTGTTCACTTTTCACACAATGGAAGTAGAAATGGAAACTTTATTGCAGAAGAAAAAAAATAGCTTTCGTAGACATGAAGGAGCCTTTTTATTTTTTTCATCTCTTCACGTGTGTTTCATCAGCGAGAAAATTCTCTATGGAAGCATTTGGTTAAAGAACAAACAATACAGTTTGTACAATCTTCTTCAAATTAGGAACATCGGTCATTCCCTGAAGAATTTTACTCGTCTCCTTTCCAATATTAGTAATCTCTCGCAGTTTACCCATCGCTCCCTTTAGTGCATTAAACTGACTGTAAAGGGATTCCCTTTCTACTTTAACTTTGAACTCTGAGACTACAGTAACAAGTTTTTTAATCAAAACTCTATAGTATAGATTAAGGATATCAGTCTTTTTTCGGAGAAAGGTTTCATGGGGAGAGAGCTAAACAATTTCTGAAGATATAAAAAGCGCTTTAGTACACCAGCATCTTTCAGGACTGAGCAATTAACTACAATTTATTTTCAGGACAAAGTTCCTCAAAGAGTTGCCTCAGATTTTGGAACGCGACACTTGATTTCAGCGCTGTTCTGAAGAATTCAGAACATTACTATGTTTACGTTATAAGCAGAAGGTGTCGGTGTCGCAGGAATTTATAGATCATTTAACGGTGGTCACGTGATTGGACATTAAGTCTGTCGCAAATGGAACTGTTCGAAACATTATAAATTTTCGTCAAATTAACAAAAAGAGGTTCACTCTCGAAAAGGACGACCAACAGTGGTTATCAAATGAACACAAGTTCACCGAACAAGAAGCACAAGAAGCCTTGTCCGTGGATTTCACCTTACCAAGTTAGGTGCAATCCACGCACAAGGTTTCTTCACATCGCAAAACAACAACACGAGGGTTATTTGACTCGCTGGTTTAATGTAAGATCATACACAGTGATATAATATGCTTGAAAGGTTATCTGCATGGGCTCGTTTCGTGTTCATCTATAAAACCGAACATAAAACTTACCGAACACCATCATCATCACCGATTGCGAAAATTAATACCTCCCCATCATTTGTGGCAGCTTTGAAGAAATTAACTGAACTGTAGCAAAATCTTAATTATGCATGGAAGAAAAACCTACTGTCTGTACTGTATCGATAATAAACACCCATTCTCTCTTGTTATACCTGAAATTATGTGACACAATGAAATTTACTTTCATTCCAAAGGTGTTCATTTTATTCTGGTTACTTACCGTTGTTAATATTGCTCGGATGGATCTGAGTTTTCTATACCTATTTCATTTCATAAAATGGACATAAAATCAAAACATTATTTTAATGAATCTTTAAACGTGTGAATTACGAAAATTATGACGAAGAATGAAACGATACGAAAGGAAATACCAAATAAGAACTTGAAAAAGCCAAATCTGCCACAAGAATAAAATCATCTTCCAAAGGAATGTTTGAGAAAGCCTTTCACTGATAAAATGATTGACATTAATCGTTTTTTACTATAATAACATGCTGTATTTAGAAAGCTTCCCTAAAACTATATATATATATATATATATATAATATATATATATATATATATTATATATATAATATATATATATAGGGTGAGTCAAAAGTCTCCATACATAGGCAAAATGGTCATTTTATTATGCAATCACTTGCAAGTCACAAAATATGCTCTATATGGGCACCATTGCACTGAATGGTTGGTCTCGGTTGGTCTGCAACACTTCCAGTCTTCTTGAACTTCTCAATGAGTTTGGCAACGGTCGTGTGTGATGTGCGTGCCGGGGGCGTGTCTCCTGTTAAAATCCTCGGCAACCTTGCGACAGCTTCCTGATCCTGCCAGAAGAATGATCTCTATACGCTCTTCTTAGGACAAAGGCATCTCAGCACATCACCTGCAAAAAAATAAAAAATAAATAATTTATTTATCATGACCATTTTGCCTATGTATGGAGACTTTCGACTCACCCTGTATATATATATATATATATATATATATATACATATATATATACAGGGTGGGCCGTAAGTTTCCATACATAGGAAAAATAAACATTTTTTTTATGGACAACCATTTTTATTTATATAATATGCTCTACATGGTTGCCATTGTTTTGAAAACACATTTCAATACGTGTTCCCCACTGTTGATGAACACGCATTAGCACAGTTGACGTTATGCTTGTAATGGCGTTGGTGATACGTTCCTTTAGATGATTTATGTCTCGTATCTTTTCCTGATACACCATGGCCTTCAAGTGCCCCCAAAGATAGAAATCAAGGGGGGTGAGATCTGGGGATCTGGGAGGCCACTCCACAGGACCACGCCGACCAATCCAAGCATCCGGAAACTGCTGCTGATCCAAATACCGACGCACGTGAAGACCATAATGAGGTGGAGCTCCATCTTCCTGGAAGTAAACTGGGAAGTTACCTTCCTCGTTTAGCAGGGATGGGAAAATCTCTTCTTGCAACATGTTAAGATACCTTTCGGCATTAAGATTTCCACTGACAAAAATTGGTCCAATAATTCTGTCACCCCATATCCCGGCCCACACCATCACTTTACCGGCACCTTGCATCTTCGTCGGACTCAGCCAGTTAGGGTTAGCATTACTCCAATAACGTATGTTTTGCCGATTAACCTCTCCATTGACGTAAAAATTTGCTTCATCAGTAAACAAGATCTTACAAACGCATATTCTTATGGTATCTGAAACATAAAAACAAACGTTTAAATTTTCCTATGTATGGAAACTTACGGCCCACCCTGTATATATATATATATATATATATATATATATATATATATATGGATGACTTTCATAATTAAACACGTGAAGTGAATGAATGATGCAAACCCACAAGTAAAAAGAAAAGTGATTCGAAGGCCTTTCATGTATTCAGAAGTACACCTCGTCAGGGAATGACGAGGTGTACTTCTGAATACACGAAAGGCCTTGGAATCATTTTTCTTTTTCCTTGCGAGTTTGCATCATATATATATATATATATATATATATCAGTGGCGCTCATAAGTATTCGTACAGAGAAATATTTTAGTTATATTCGTCCTTATCTTTTGTACCATGCATAGGATAGTTATGAAAAGTTTAATGTTCGTTTGGAAAAATTTGACAAATAAGAAAATTAGTTTAACTCCATCATATAATGTTAAACATTAAAGAATTTGAGAAAAATAAAAATAGTTAAAGCGCAAAAGTTTTCGTAAATTTAGTTACAAAATTTTTTAACTCTTTATGTGTCCACTTTAGGTTTCAAGAAGTTAAATTTTTTATCAGTAGTTGGATGTTTATTGATTAGAGACTGTTGGCAATTCTGAATTATAGAATTTTCTCTGTGAATTTTCATGGAAGACGGATGACTGTACAAGCCATTACTAAGCAATGGGTTGTCGTAGTAAAGAGGTGTCTACAGATCTTAAAAGATCTGTTATTGCTGCACACGAGTCTGGAAAGAATTATAGGAAGATAGGAGAACAACTTCGAATTCCATTTACGACGGTTGTTACAGTTTTAGAGAACTGGAAAGGCTTTGGAACAATCAAAACTCTACCAAGGTGTGGACGACCAAGCAAGATTTCAGAACGTACACCTAGACGGATTAAAAGAATGGCTGCTGCGAATCGACGAGCGACAACAAATGATATTTACCAACGTTAAGACTATGATCGATATCCATCCCTCTACTGTACGTCGTACATTGATAAAGAATGATCTGCATGGAAGAGTTGCACGAAGAAAACCTCTTCTGCGAAAAGCGGACGAAAAAGCTCGTTTAAAGTACGTCAAGGATCATCAAAATGATGGATCGGCATTCTGGAACAAAATTCTCTGGACAGACAAGACCAAAATTGAATTATTTGGGAACAACGCCCAACGGTATGTTTGTCGAAAATCAAATACTGCATTCGAGGAAAAGAACATCCTTCCTTCGGTTAAACATGGTGGTAGTACTTTTGTTCTTTACGGATGCTTTAGTGCTTCTGGTGCAGTAAGTTCGGGAGGAGTTGCGAACGGGTCGCCATTCGGTGCTGGAACAAGATAATGATCCAATACATAAAAGTTAGAGCACTATGAAGTGGCTTCATCAAAAGAATTTTAAGCTTCCCGAGTGGCTCAGTCAAAGGCCGGATCTCAATTTAATCGAAAACTTTGATTTCACTTGAAAAAAGGTGTCCACAAGAGAAACCCTTCAAATCTGAATGAATTGCAACAATTTTATTTAGAATTTTGACAGAAAGATGTCGAAACCTTGGAGAAAAATACCCAAAATGAATCAATGAAGTCATTCACACAAAAGGTGGAGACAAAAAGTATTAAATAATTTTGTAAGTGAATGTACGGAAACGTCTGCATTTTAACTTTTCTTATTTTCCTCAAATTCGTTGATGTTGTACACTGTATGTTAGAACTAAACTAGTTATTTTTTATTTGTTAAATTTTTCCAAACGAACAGTGAACTTCCATAACTATCCTTTGCATGGCACAAAAGATAAGAACGAGTGTAACTGAAATATTTCTCTGCAGGAATACTTATGAGCGTCACTGTGTATATATATATATGGCGGCTCAAAAGTTAGGAACCATAAGCACATTTTATTAAATTATAATAAATGTTCGAATTGGTGACCTTCCACTTGGAGACACTTTCTGACGCGTTGAATGCATGATGTTTGAACATTCCTTAACACATTCGTTCCATTTAAATGAAAACAAGCCTCGTCACAAAATAAAATAGCAGGAAAGATTTCCCTATGAGAACAGAACGCACTTTTTTACACCCTGTATATATATATATATATATATATATATATATATATATATATATATATATATATATATATATATATATATATATATATATATGTATATATATATATATAATATAATTTGTTTATTTGTGCATTTTTTATTTCTGAAGTTACAGAAAGAGAACATAAATATTAAATGGCAAAGCCATGTATGTTATATTTATACCTAAAATATGAAGTATATGAAGGGACTGGATGCCATACTTATATATATATATATATATACACAAAATTTATCCCCACCAAGACTCGAAGATTCGGGTGTTGACTTCTTGGCAACGGCAGAATAAAAGTTAACAGCAACTTGGAGACATTTAATCAACCAAGGGAAACGTATAACGCTTTCGTGTTCAAGGGTGGTTTTACGTTGGTAACACCCTGCACTCGCCAGTTGACAGCATATAATTTGAAACCTATATGACAAACAGGAAAATACCATCAGGTGGAAGTACTGTATAGATCTATAACCGCGTATTTTTGCTTATGTAAAATTAGCCAGGGGTTAATTTAGAAATGGTTAATTTAGAATACTTAGTCGTCTCGGACGACCGGACGACCGTTAAAAACAAGCCTACATATATGCTAAACCTCGCAGCAGTTCCGTGTGTTGGTCTCTCTTCACACGAATCAAGCTGGTGGTCCGCCTCTAAGCCTGACTTGGTGGAGGAGCGATTGTTTTTCGTTTTTTTTGTTTTTATTGTTTTTTTTGTTTTTTTTAATAATTAATATAGATATTGCCAATTTAATTATAAGGTATACTTTTGCAATGATATATATTATAAAAATAAATAAATAAATAATAAAATAGGCCATATGGTACCAGTATAGAATGGCCTTTTCAGCCTATTTACAGAAAAAAACTGGCCTCTTTCTTGCACTGAAAGTCTTGTATCTTGAGATCCGTTAAACTTGCGAGAACACTGGCTGGGAGCTGACTGCCCATTGTCCAACCTTTCCAGGACTCCCATCCATGCCTCGGATTTTGAATCTCTCACTTAACTATCCTTTAGACCCGCGATGACATATTTTCCCCCCGAGACCATCCATATATATACATACACATACACCCATATACATATATACCAATATATACATAAATACTTATATACACATATTTATATCTATTATATACCCCATACATACGCATACATCCAGAATTCCAGATACATACGCAGGCATACTCACATATATACCTACACAAACTCATACACCTCTATTTCGCCCTTTCATTACCTCCGAGATCATTTAGCACATACAGTAATATCCATACAGCCAAAAGAAACTGATTAAGCACAGACAGAGCAGCAAAGCTAGTATTTACAGTATATCCCAAAATGCAAAATTCCAAGAAAGTGAAGTAAAACATGGTGCTACATTGGCTTCGTCAACATCCAAATCTGCAATAAGTACCAGTACCTGTGATATTGAAACTATATGCTCTAATCAATCTAGTGATAATGATTCTTCAGTGGAAATAGAATCAGATATGAAAGTTAAACAGCATTAGGTTAACACAAAGGTTAAAGAAAGAGATGAATATTTTTATTTTTTTTATTTTTCTATTTGGAATATTATATATATATATATATATATATATATATATATATATATATATATATATATATATATATATATATATATATATATATATATACACTGGTATTCTTGCCAATCACAATTATATATATTGTTTTATACCAGTATTATGTATTTTTTATTATGTATATTATACCAGTACCTGTGATATTGAAACTAGCATATATGCTCTACCCAATCTAGTGATGATTCTTCCATGGAAATGAAGGTTAAACAACATTAGGTTAACAAAAAGGTTCAAAAAAAGTGAAATATTTTCCTTTTCTATCTGGAATATATATACTGGTACTCTTGCCAATCACAATTATGTATATTCAAAGCTGGGCACAAACCGTTAATCCGTTAATCGTTAATTAACGAAGTTAACTTTTTCGTTAACGATTTAACTTTTAAGTTAACTTTGAAAATCATTATCGGACTAATTAACTTCCGTTACATTTAACTTCCGTTAACTCAAGTCCGTTAACCCCAAAAATTCATAAATAAACGTTTAAAAGTTTACATTATTTTCAGTGCTGAGCAGGTGCGCAATTAATCCTCCACTGTTAATAGTGATGAACGAATTTCCATTTCCGCAGTGCAAAATCAGGCGATATATTTGTTTCCGTCGCCACAATTTGTGTCTTACCAAATATGGTAGTTATTTATGGCATTGGTTTGAGCAAAACATGGTCGACTGTAAAATCAGGCGGAAAGATTTGCCATTTGAGTTGAATGTTTCAACTTCTTTCAAGAAATATCACGAGCATTTTAAGGCACTTTCAATAATATATATGTAACAATTACAACAAATAACTACATTCGTTTCATTTGCAGTCTGTCTCTTGCGCAACATGTTTGTGCTAGTGAATATTTAAAAATAATCGTTGTCAAGTAAGTCATGTATATTTATAATATGTCTGTGAGTACCTTATTAGTAGTCTCCTTGATACATTTCAAGAACCATAAAACTGATCAGGTAAGATTTCAATTCTCATGTCACTTTGATGACATAAATTAAGTCAATTGATGTCTTACAATGGAAGCGTTTTCACCTCATCTGGTTGGACAAGTATGACAACACCAAGGTCGCCAGGGTGAGGAAAAGCATGGAGGGTACAGTCGAGGAGGCCATGAAGCAGCAGTCCAACGAAGTGGGCAGCAACAGTGGAGGCAGCAACAACGAGGAGGAGGAGGAGGATGACTTCTTCAGTGCTGTCATCCAGACAAAAGAGAGCAGCAGAAGCCACAGGTCACTCAAGGGCAAGGCCCAGAACTTGGTCAAGACCTGGCTGGAGACCAACTCCAAGGACTTGCTGACAGATGCTGCCTTCTTGGGTGAGCAAGTGTTGGTGGACTTGTTCATCAAGTTCAACACAGCCATCCCCTCCAGTGCTGCAGTGGAGCGTTTGTTCTCTATGGGCAAGGACATCCTGAGGGCCAAGAGATCATCCCTGTCTGATGAAAACTTTGATATGCTAATTTTCATGAAGGGCAACATGCATCTCATGGACAAAATGGAGAACGAGAAGAAGAGGGAAAATTAAATTATATATATATTGTTTTTCATTTTTTTTATAATAAAAGTTAACGTTAACGGTTTATCGGTAACTTCCGTTACATGTTTAACGAATTAACGGATTAACGGTTAACGAAGTTAACTTTTTGGTTAACGGATTAGCGGTTAACGAAGTTAACTTTTTGCTTAACGGTGCCCACTACTGTGTATATTGTTTGAAACGAGGAAGAATTTTTTATGTTCTAGTTAAAAAATATATATACATATAAAAAATGAGGGTTTGTTTTTCCTTTCTATTATATACTTTTTGCGTGATTCAATTTTTCTAAAAGATGACTATATATACTAGGTATAACCGTATAAGCATGGTAGTATAGTAAATTATAGGTAATACTAATATACTTATTAGATTAAAGGAAGAAAAATATGGAATGTTTAAAACAATAAAAAACAAAAAAACAAAAAAAAAAAAAAAAAAACAGACTACCTTCGTTTTAAACAAAAAAAACGACAAAAAAAACAAAAAAAAACGACTCACATCACTAGATAGAGGTCACCACATCAAAAATCCTTTGCTTGAGTTCGTCAATATCCCGCACTTTCTTGTTGTAAACTCGTTCTTTTACCATGCCTCACAACCAAAAATCGCATGGCGTCAAATCAGAAGAGATGGAAGGCCATTGCAAAGGGCCTCCTCTTCCTATTCATCTTCTTGGAAACACTGAGTCGAGATACTCACAAACAACATTGGCATAGTGAGGGGGTGCGCCGTCTTGTTGGAAATAACCCGATACGCGTAACGACAGTGGTAAATTATCGATGGCATAGGACTGAAGCATGTTTAAGTAGGATCGGGAATCTATCGTTACAGTTTCAAAAAAATACGGTCCAATTACGCCTGCAGCCATGACAGCGCACCAAACATTCAACTTAGGGCTGTTACGTTCGTGTTCACGAACGACTCATGGATTTTCACAACCCCAAAACACAATTATGTCTATTGACATGACCACTAATGTGGAAAGTCGCCTTATCACTAAATGCCATCAGCTTCGAGATGTCCGGATCAATGTTTGCCATTTCGGCTAAAATCTGGCAGCATTGCACACGCATCAGTTTCTGCCTTTCTGTCAACGCTTGAACTATCTGGATATGGTACGGTCGCATTCCTAAGTCCATTGTTAAAATTCTCCACACTGTTTTATGCGATATTCCTGATTCCAGACTGCATCGTCTGGTGGATTTTCCGGAACTTGTCAGCATTGTTTGTTGTGTTATAGCAATGTTCATTTCACTTCTGCCCGTTCTGGGATGTCCGGCATTGCCTTTGTAGTTGTCCGCAACCGACCCCGTTTTAACGAATTTTTCGTAAACACGATAAATCGTCAAGCGACACGGTGGGTCTCGTTCAAATTGTTCAACAAAATTTTTCTGGACTATCGTTGGTGAACGAAACACCTCCATCAAACTCGCCACCACTCTTCCTTCTTCCAGTGTAAATCTGTCACCCATTACTGTAGCGATAACAAACTAATCTAAAAAAAAAAATCATTAAATTTGTATAGAAATGTTAACATAATTTAGACACACCCTGATATATATATATATATATATATATATATATATATATATATATATATATATATATTAGACTGGTTCAAGCTTATAGGGGGCAATTTTTAAATGCAATTTTACATTGTCTTACCCCAGGAAAATGTTAAGCATGTTGACAACAAGCCATTAACCAAGTTTGAACGAAATCAGACGATATTTAATAGTGCCGCCTGGATGCCAAAATTTGTGTTGCAAATTAAGATTCACGAAAATTCGGGCATTTGTAATAGGAATATTTTATAGGTTAAAATGTATACAAAATTTCACACAACAACTTTCCACACCACCCAGGAGGTAGTTGCTAGGCCCGTTTTTTACTTTACTTTGAACGAAGTCCCTCAATCATGGTCAATTTCTTTGCATCAGGGAACTGTTGTTGGTGTCTCTCCACAACTTGTAAGAGGTACTGAACCTGATCTTCGTTCTTTGTTAGATGATTGTTAAAGCTCTGAATCAGTGCTACAGCCCTCTCCGCGTTGTCATTTACGACATTCATTGTCTTAACGTAATTACTAGCGATCTGGTAGTCGTCTCTGCTACTCCACTCCGCTGGATCGACTTCAAGAAAAGCTGACGGTAGTGATAGTTTATCAAAGAACTGGCGAGTAACGCTAGTGACGAAACTGGCTAGAGTTTTTTCATGCAGATCGGATAGTGTGTGGTCCAGGGTTATTCGCTTGGGTGGTTTTACAGAACCCTTGGCATTTAATGCCTGAACCATTTCTCGCTTCACTTCCAGTGACGCGCCATCATCAAAAAAAGAAAGTGCAATGAGCTCCTCACTTAAATACCATAGATGACGGCAGAGCGCTTTAGATGCAGCTACTGAGATTTCTTTATCCTTATAGATTTTTAGTTGTTTGAGAAGTGCCAAATCGTTTCTAGAAGCGGAACAGGCGAGAGGAGCCGCAAACCAGGCAGGTGTGTTGTGGCGCATGGCATACATTGCAAAACGTTTCATCCCAGTTTGCTCGTATGCAGTCATTTTAAATTGCGAGCTAAACAAGAACTATCTTAATGGCACATATAACTCGCGCCATCCATCTTGCACGGTGTAGAGCTCCTGGTTGCTGAAATTTTACGCCACGGGGTGGAACATCGCCCATGTAAATCATTCAACTCAAGAAGCTCCCTATAATCTGCTCGTGATTGGATTTTGTCGAGATGATGTTTGCAGATGGTGACAATCTCTTCTTTCTCTGGTATATCGACATCTACGATATTGAAACGCTCCTTATCTATCGCCGCCCAGGACTTCTTGAAGCGCTGGAATAATATAATATCGGGTCCAGTGGTGGTACTGTAACACTTATCGAAGACGGATGATATTACAATTTCATTGATATGGTGGCGGCAAGGTAGTCCTAATAGTTGTCTTTCAAGCTTGTTTTCAAGGATTGCACAAGCTCCATTCTTGATACCAGTGTTGCTAGCCGTTGTATCGAAACACATGTCCTGCACACGACCGCGCAAATCCCAATCATCTAAGCATTCTATTACAGCTGTTGCAATTTGTTCACCTGTTCCGGAAACTAGCCTAGGCACTGCCAAAAGCTTAGACATTCCTTCCCAAGAAACAATAACAGGTAGTCTTTCTGTAGTATCATTTCCTGTGAGATCTGGAACTAATTTACCATCCCAATGAACAGTAAGAGGAATATCAGCATTAAGGGACTGCTTAATATCATCAGCAATCTTTTTGCGAATTTCAATCCTTCTTCTACGTATTGTACTTCTGCTGAGAACGATATCGTCAACATCATGTCCAAGAGAAGTAGCAGCAGCTGACAGTACGACAACAGCATTGCGATCACTCATTTTTGTTCGGTCCAGTGCCATAGACAAGTCAGGTGATACGATGTGTTTACTTCTACTGGACCGTCTCTGTTTATGCAAAGGTTGAGGGATATATGATGTACTCGGTCCTTCTTCGCTGCTGCTGCTGCTACTACTATAAGCAACAACTACGCCCATTTTCTTTCGGTTTGCCTCTGCTTCTGCCAACCTTTCATTTGCTTCTTCTTCTCTCTGATGTTTCCGGAAATCTTGACGTGCTAGCTTTTCGTCCACATTGCCCATGTAGCCTCTCCTTCCTTTCTCTCGCTGGGCATGTAGGAATGATTTATCTTCATCTATTGACATCATCTGCAAAGCATTTGCATGGGCAATATCGAAAAGATCATCTAAACATTTTTGGAAAGAAGTTTCTTTTTTCTATTTGAGTCTTTGTACGCTTAGATTTTGATTTCTGAAGTGCTCTGAAACTATCGTACATTTTCTGAATCTTTGGCAGTGCATTGTATTCAGCTATAGTAGGTATTCTGGCCATTTACCAAAATTTTAGGACCTCACAAAACACAAGTTTGGATGCCTCCTTCAAAGTCTTTTTATTCTTTGTTAGCTTGAAAATACGACGTAGCACATCTCCATTGGAAGGAAGTTTCCTTCCGCCAATCAAATCAATTGGCTGACCAAGTAGCCATATTTCTGATCTATTTCTTGTCATTGATGAGCTCAACAAAATAAACAATTATTTAACAGTAATCTTAGATGAATGAAAGAGAGGTAACCACACAATGAAGGACACAATGGCACAACAACCTCGCTTGCCGTCTAAGATCAAACTGAGTCAGGTCTACCGCGTGATAACACCCTCACGGCCTCACCCCCAACACCTACACGATGGATCAGTATGCCCATATTACTGAAATGATTAGGCCTGAGTCTCCAGTATAGCGTGGAAAAGTAATGAAACTGCATTTGTCGGCAACCTGCGGCCTCAAGCGTAAACTGAGTCTTTACTAATTATGACAATAATTTTGGGTGGGGTGGCGGCACCCCTCATAATATTTCAAATTAGCTCAAATTTCTGTGGTGGCCTTTCCTTAACAATGTTAACAATATTAAGAGGTAAGACATTATAATTTCCAAAAAACATTTTTTGGACCAGTCTTATTTATTTATTTCTACCCACCTTTTTATATTTTATAAATGGGAAATTAAAATCTCTGCAGAGTATTATATTGGGGGATGGAGAGTTTACGGACTTTATTAGGTTTCTGATATCAGCAATGGCATCTGTGAATTTTTCAGTTGGAGTGTTCGGAGGTCTGTAGATGACAACAACTACCACGTTTAGTTTTTCTATTTTTACTACTAAAAGTTCCACGGAGCTGTTTGATTTACTTATCATCATCTCTGCCATATGACTCTCACGTATATAAATAGCACATCCACCTTTACGTCTCGCTGTTCCATCAGCTCTTAGTAAGTTGTAACATCTATATGCATTTCTTTCTTATCAATACAATATTCGCAGTTTTCGCAGTCTCCTTGGCAATCTTTAAGATGTGTTTCTGTGAGGCATGCGATGTCAGCCCTTGTTTCGTCCATAAATCCTTTCAGGTATGAAACTTCGCTTAGTGAGTAGTTTGGTTTTGTCCCTTGAATATTAACCAGGACAATATTTATGTTCTTAGTTTTGTGTTGCCCCTTGTGCATTTCAAATTCGTTATCCTTCAGTAGTGCGTGTTTAGTAGCCCTATGGTCCTCCAAGAAAGATCAGGTTCTGCTTACCTGTTCTGGTAGCTTCTTGCCAGGAAGCAGTTTGACTCGGTGTTCCCAGTTGTGTCGACTGTATGTGCTGCATGAATCTGAGCAATCCGTATTGTGTCAGCAATGTTGAAAAAATTTGGTTCACGATTTGTGTACATAAGTTTCTTCTCGTTTTTCCTATTGCCCTTTGAGCTTGTCTGGAGATGATGGTGGTGGTATTTTTTTCCGTATTTGACGGTTCCATACCTTACGTCGGCTAATTCTTGCAAATGTCCGGGTGGTTGAATTTGCAGCTGTCTCCGAATTTACAGTGACCATTATTATAGTGAAAATTGCACATAGTTCGGTGTTCATATATATATATATATATATATATATATATATATATATATATATATATATATATATATATATATATATATATATATGCTGAAACCCACAAGGAAAAAGAAAAACGATTCCAAGGCCTTTCATTCCCTGACGAGGTGTAGCTCTGAATACACGAAAGGCCTTGGAATCGTTTTTCTTTTTCCTTGTGAGTTTGCAGCATTCATTCATTTTATGTGTTTAAGTATGAAATTCATCATATATATATATATATATATATATATATATATATATATATATACTGTCCTCCCTTATATCTGCAATTACCTTTTACATAATATTTGCTAGCAGTTCCTGCCCCATTTTTACTCGGAGCCTTTGTTTTTGATGGTTGTATCAGCTCCTTATTTGGAGACAGCTTCAGTCTGTTTTCGTGATTGCCTTTTTGTTTTTTACCATTTGTGCTAATGTCCTCCGTTTGAACTTTGTGTGTTAAGTTTTGTGCCTCTTTTGCCTTTATATTCTCTGTTGCATATATATATATATATGGGATGAATTTCACAATTAAACACATGAAATGAATGAATGATGTAATCATTGTAATAATTGTAAACATTGTAAACAATGTAATAATTTTTTCTTTTTCTTATTCTTTTTCCTTGTGGATTTACATATATATATATATATATATATATATATATATATATATATATATATATATATATATATATATATATATTTTGTCAAATGGTATAACAATCATTTCATTAGATTGCTTTCTGGTCTTTGAAAGGGGCAGTCATATTTGGTGGCGTTAGGTCGTAACTTCAGCAAAGGGTTTTATGATGGTGTTATACGAATCGAACGACCACTCTTCAGACTCTCTCGTATTACGGGATTTTTCCCTCATATACCACAAAAGGTGGAGACAAAATTCAGCTTGAGATTTAGGTCGTTAAATAGAGGATGGTCACGCAATAAAAATCTTTTGTTTCTTTGTTGATGGCGATTCCAGTAATGTATTTGATTGTTTGAAAAGGCTTTTTTTCGCTATTATTAGATTCCTTTTTTCTGTTTTTCGCTCATATGATTTCGATAGAAAAAAAAAATTGTTTAATTTTGGTCACTTTATCTGTACAACAGTGGAGAATTAATTTTTAAATAATGTTAAGTGTGCAAAAGAGAAGTTGGAGTCTTTGATATATATATATATATAATATATATATATATATATATACACACACACACACACACACACACACACACACACACACACACACACACACACTCCGTCTTCGACATGCATTGTTTATAGATTAAATCGTGGATATCAAAGATACATACATTTTAGTAACTGTTAAAAGTTAACAAATTCAAAACAGATGATATTACATGCATTTTGACTAGAGAGAGGACAGGAAAGGATGTATGGGAACAAATCTATTTAAAATTGTATCAGACGCTTGTGGCTATAAACCATGATATATAATTCCACAACTTCAAATACTACCACTACGAATTCCAGTATTCTATACAGTAGCTTTTAAACTACATAAACTGGCGGGGGGGGGGGGTATTACAGTGAAAATGGAGGGAAGAATTTCGGTAGCTATGCTTATTTTGCATTTCTCGAGACATTTTGGAGATTGTACAAATTCTTAGCACTTAAGTTAAAGTAGGTCCTTATTTCTCTTGCACTGGATGAAATAAGAGATCCCCATATAACATCTGTAGTTAGTTGAGTTCGGTACCTTTATACTGTAGTTTGTATAGTTTGCGTAGCAGCATAGCTACCCTTAATGAATCCAAATAGAAAATAAGTTTTTAGCTTCCAATCAAACAATTAATCTTAAAAGCAGGGCTGGAAAACACTCGGGGTTTGAAAAAAAAAAACCCACCTGGAGTTTTCTTGTTTTGGGGGTGTCGGGGGGGGGGGGATTTTGTTTTTTGTTGGTTTATGCATTTTTCAATATAAATAATATACATAATGGGTTAGTAATTCTATTATTTCATACACTATGGTTTTAAGGAATTAAGAATAGTTAATAGCTGATATTAATATTCTTTCCATGATTAGTTTCTTTTTGTCCAATTTGTATTTTGTCAAGACCAAAAAGGTGTATGATTTTCTAAATAAATATAACTTGCTAAACTTCATATTTTTCAATGGCCATAAAATAATTAATTTCAGTTTAACTTCTTAGATCATTCTTTTTTATTTTCCACTAGTCTACTCTAGCACAACAACGAACACAACACAACACAACATCACTAGTGCGCTGAACCTCTGGTCCACTCCAGAGAGGGCGATCGGTTACCTGCGTGCCGCCGGCTTGCTCGATCAGGGTGGGCTGATCGGCTAAACAACAACAACAACTAAGTAACTAAATACCCTCTCAATGTATACAGTATATTTAATATACATTTTAAGAAAAATACGTAACTCTTGCAATGATTATTGGCATAAGTAGGTAGGTATATAGAGGAGTATTTACCTAAAGTACACTTCTAATACATGTCCAATGAAAAATATCCTGACAGAAATTAAACGTTTAGAAAAACATAAAACCTACTTATATGTGGGTTATTTAATGTGGGTTTTTTTGGGTTTGGGGTGTTTTTTCTTGGGTGGTTTTTTTTTATTGTCAACCCTCCTTAAAATTGACAACTATTTTATCCCCCCCCCCCCCTCCCGCTCCACTTTTTTTTTAAGTAATTTATATTTTCGAAAGATACTGGTTTTATTTTGGTTGATTACTAATAGGTAAATGTGGGTGGGGGTCGTGAGCTTATCCAAATTATCTACCATTAACTACGCCCCCTAGCATTGGAAATTCACTTATATACCTGTACCTCTTCAGGAAGAAATTTCTCCTACATATCATGCATCGGTGTAAAATAAAACAATAAAAGTCCCATTTAATAAGAATTATTACCGAGATTTCTTCTTCCTCCTATTTGCTTTCTCTCTCTCTCCTCTCTCTCTCTCTCCTCTCTCTCTCTCTCTCTCTCTCTCTCTACGTCCTGACGTTTTGTTCATATTCTATTTACATGTTCGTAGCATACAAATGAATCGAAATCGAGAAAAGGAAAGCAAAAATGAGAAAGAAGAAGAAATCTCAGTATGGGAACCTAAAAAATTCGGACATTGCAAATAATAATAATTACTGATATTTAAGTTGGCGGGCAGAGTATTCGCACTATAAAAGGTGGTGCACCGCTGCCCAATAAAGGTTTGGAAACCAATGGTATAAGGGTTGCTTTAAAACTCAAAAGAATTCACAAGTTTCCGTTTAATACTACAAATCATCTCAAGTTCAAGAACTTACAAAGAAAATATTTTGCAAAGACTGTTTCATAGATACGCAGATTAATTTACAGGGTGTCCCATAAGTACCTTTACTCTTTTTACCTTCACCCTATTCTAATAGGAAAAGGTTTAAGGGTAAACGAACTTAAGGGACACCCTGTACATTAGGGTGGCCCACTTTTCAATTTTTTTTAAAAGTATAGGTTATCGTAGTTTTTCCCATTATTTGGCACTATACTAGCATATTGGTACCATTTTTACAAAAATTTATCAATATTTAGGGGTCTCGCATCAACCTTGAAATTACGAGTTTTTTTTTAAAAATGCGTACTTTTTAACTTTTTACTGAATTAAGATAAATCATTAAGTGGGGATGTTTTATGAATCCTCTTGATGAGAGAAGTCGTTTGGTGTGCCTTCCAATGTCATACGACTAACGGTTTAAAAGTTGTGCCTGTATACAGGTAATACCAATGCGCTAGTATAGTGCCAAATAATGGGAAAAACCAC
Organism: Bathynomus jamesi; assembly: GCA_023014485.1. Lineage (NCBI taxonomy): Eukaryota > Metazoa > Arthropoda > Malacostraca > Isopoda > Cirolanidae > Bathynomus > Bathynomus jamesi. The sequence goes on along the minus strand of JAJOZX010003711.1, from coordinate 264,875 downwards.
GATCACCTATACTTTTCAAAAAAATCAGCAAATAGCAGACAAATAAGGAAGAAAGAAACAATAACTTAAACAATCACTTTTGCATTGTATTGACCACTATCACACGTCACTGGCTGCAACGTTGTCCCTCTGTGCTATGTCATCGTGGCGAGTGATGACTTCTTGAAGTCGCCGAGCTCTTTCCGGTTCTTTTCCACCACTTGCAGAAGATCCTGCAGCTGTGCCTCGTCCTTTGTGACCGTGTTCGCATAGTCTTGTATCAGTTGGACTCCTCTTTCAGCGACGTCATTGGTGACCTGGAGATTAGAGATCACATCCTTCAGACGACAAAAGTCCTCGTTCTCGTCCCACTTATCAGTTGGCAGGGTGAGCCACGAAGACCCATACATCTTCAGAGCTGCAAATAAGAACCAGGAGGACTCGTCGATCAGGTCGGGGAGTAGCGTCATCTCGTCGACTGAGACGTTCTCGTATGTGAAGTCTTTGGGTACGGGGAGGTGGGACAGCTTCTCTGCCATCTGTTGCTTCACAGTGCCATCCACCTTGTTGCTGCCGTCGCCACTTCACGGCGATGTGACACTCTTCCCCGGCGAGCCGTTTCTTTCGAGATGCTGAACTGATTGAGGTCTGCTGGTGGATCCGCCGAACGTGTGATAGCAGCCACAATGCTTACTACCTATGTAGAGAATGGAAAGTGGAAAGGAAACTGTCAAGAATACATGTGGGTTACGGGACACTTTAAAACTGACGCTATCGATGAATACTATACATAATACGCACCTGATTATTGGACATGCTGAAACGATCAGCCACTTCCATGACAGCAGGTGCATTAAGGATGCGGCGAGGAAGATTAACAGACACACTTGGCTCTTTCGGCAGGGGGAACGCTAGTTCTGTCTCCGACTCTCCTGACATGCCAGTATCATCATTCTCCATGGCCTCATCTCCGGTTTCGTATGCACACTTTGAGGTTTGCGGCTCCTGGCGAGGACGTTTTCTTCCTTCCTGTAGCTTTCTTTTTACAGCGAAAACTTTATCGTTCCCGCTCATCGTTGCCACCCGAGGACCACGTTGATCGAGGTAGAAGTCAATGTCTTCTTTCTTGTCCTTGTCGGACAGCAGTCGATTCTTCTTTATATCTTCGACAGCGTCAGATGCTCCGATATCCCACAGCTTGTCCACACTGTCCGAAAACTTCTGCCGTTTTCCTCCGGCGTCAGTTTCTCGTTTTCTGCTCTTTTGGAGTAAGTGCCACTCTTTCCACAATGCCTCTAGCTTCCGTTCGCAGTTGAGCTTTGTGATTGTTTTAATGCGGGCCATGTTCCAAAACTTTAAGACGTTGTTTACGGTTTCTTTGAATGCGTCTTTCCTGTTAGCAGTGTACTGGATAACACTGAAGAAGTATTGCAAAACCTGCCGTGTTGTTGGCAATTTGCTACCACTGATGGAGGACGACGGTTGGCCAACTAAAAAAATTTCCGAGGCCGATCTTAGAGAAGGTAGCGATGTTATTTTCGCCTTTCCTTTTGATGACTCTCTATTTGTAGCTTCAAGAGTTCTTCCAGTTATGGTTGCCATCGATTTGTCCATGACAAAGGATGAGGACTCAGACAGAATTTCAAAATGTTATGATCTGCAAAAAAAGAAATAGGTTAGGTACCTGGCACAGGCATAGTGCATTTTCTAATTACCTATATACATTATACATTCCGCCCGGGTATGGTGACTCATTTTTTTGAAAAGTATAGGTGATCGTGGTTTTTCCCATTATTTGGCACTATACTAGCACATTGGTATTACCTGTATACAGGCACAACCTTTAAACCGTTAGTCGTATGACATTGGCAGGCACACCAAACGACTTCTCTCATTAAGAGGATTCAGAAAACATCCCTACTTAATGATTTATCTTGATTCAGTAAAAAGTTAAAAAGTACACATTTTAAAAAAAAACGTAATTTCAAGGTCGATGCGAGACCCCTAAATATTGATCAATTTTTGTAAAAATGGTACCAATGTGCTAGTATAGTGCCAAATAATGGAAAAACCACGATCACTTATACTTTTCAAAAAAAAATTGGAAAGTGGGCCACCCTACTACTGTACATCCACTGAAGATTATACCTAAATAAAAACAAAATTTAAAAAAAAATGCAAGACTTCACACACGGAAATGATCCGGGATAGAATTAATTTTTATTTCTTCCTTTATTGTTTGATAAGAGAATTTTCCTCATATTTTTTGTTCACCTAAAATTGGGGTAAAAACCTTTAGGCGTAAAGAAGAAGTTACTTTATTAAATTAACGTCACAAGGAAAGCTAACCATTTGCGGCGAAGAGACTTTTCTATAAGAAATTGGAAGAAAAAAAATTATGAACGACAAAGAAAAAAGACAAGGAAATGAAGATGAAAAAGAATGACAAATCAGAATGAAACCGACTTCTTTACATCTATTTGTCTTCTAATTTTACTCTTAGTAAATTACCATTACATAGATGTCAAGCCAGTTTTAGTATATATATATATCAGTGGCGTGCGGTGATTTTTCGTCAAGGGGAAGCAATTCAAGCAAAAACAACAAAGATTATATAAAATAAAAATAAAACTTTAAAATACTCATATATAATAAAAACAAAACACATATAATCATCTACTTACTTTACTTATAGGTTAATTCTATTCTTCTTTCTTTTTTATTAAATATATCTATTATTTCTTCGTAAAAGGCATCGGTTTTCATATCCTTAAGAAGCTTTTTCTCAATTGAGATTAAAGCTAAACTTGCAAGCCTTTCTTACCCTTGCGCATTTCTAGCGTAGTTACGTATTCGCTTTAAATGAGAGAATGACAGCAGACAGCACGTACAGTTGCCAGATATTTCAAGAAAATTAACTATAAGATCTGGACAGCGATTTCTAAATTGCTTCCTTTTTGACATAGGGAATGATAAAATAACGATAAATATATATTCTTTTTCGCTTAACATGGCCATGGAATTTTTTAGTAGAAAAACTATATATTAAACTTGTTGTATTCAATAAATACTACATTATTAAACATTAAATGAGTTTTTAGAATGGAAAGAAACAATTTGTAACAGTAAAAAAAAAGCGAAAGTCATTGGGAAAAAGGATGCATTTCGTCAATTGTTGTCCAACTCGAGATTTTTGCGTCGGCTTTCTTAAAGGTTTTTGCACGAACGGCAACCAATGTATATACTATGTATCCACCTGATTACCAATCAAATGCTATAAATAGTATAATAAAATGATTTTGTACAAATTATTAACACATATTGAACTGTTTAAACTTTAAAGTATAATACAGCATTTTCTTCTTTCTTTGAATAGGGAAGCATTGCTTCCATGGACCGCACGCCACTGATATATATATATATATATATATATATATATATATATGATACAACTCGGAATGGTAACCCTGAGAAACTTTTATGTTACACACAGACCGTGCATGGAACAAGTAAACTCTTCTGGGAAAATTAAAGCCACTATAGTCCGAAAAAGTAATTGTAAAAGACAAATACTAATTTTTATTTTTATGATGGAAGCCCAACGTAGGCAACAGGTCACTAGCAAAGAAACCCCAAAATATAACTTCCCTCATCAATTATCTGCTCAGCAGGGACAGGGTCCAGAATTTAAAGCTGCCTTTAAACTGTAGACCCTATCCAAAAGCCTGGTCCTCTCTGCTTAGCAGATAGCTGGTGAGGGAAGCTATATTTTGGGGCCTCTTTGCTAGTGACCTGTTTCCTACGTTGGGCTTCCATCATGAAGAAGTTTTTTTAGTATTTGTCATTTACCATTACTTATTCAGACTATTGTGGATTTAATTTTCCCAGCAGAGTTCCTTGTTCCATGCACGGTCTGTATGTAACATAAAAGTTTTTAGGGGACCACTCTGAGTTGTAGCATATATATATATATATATAAGACATATATATATATAAATAAACTTTTTTCCCATGTAATGCTTACTGTTTCTGGGGTCCCTCTGAGTACGCTGAGTGCAGGGACGGACTAGGACTCAAAAGCGGCCCTGGACTTTCACCCAGACCGGCCCACACAATACGCGCGCGAGCGCCCTCCCCCCTCCCCAACACCACCACCACCACCACCACCCTGAGGGCCACAAAATAATGAAAATACCGCCACCCAAACTCAATTATTGGACATTTATTTTTATTATATTGACACACACTGTTAATACAGAAGAGCCGCTATTATAGATAACACAGTAAAACAGAAAATAGAGACGCCAGAAATTGACAGTCACACACTATGTCATTAATTACATGGAAAGCAAAAAGCCTATCTACCAAAGAGAAAAATATGTATTACTCTGCATAATGTGTCAGCAGTTTTTCCAGCAGCTCACTCCTCTCTGCAACTCTGTCTGTCATCACATCTGTACCCAGGGCCATTAAGATGTCCTTCTCAGTTGCCATCAGCATAAACGCCTGTAGGTGCTCCTAGGAGAGAGTGCTCCTGAGTCGACTTTTGATGTACTTTAGGGTTGAGAAACTTCTCTCACAGGCCACCTGGGTGATTGACAAGGTGAGCAAGAACTTGTACCCAAGGCCTATGATGTGGTAAGCATCTGTCAACAAGTTGTACCTCCGGATTATCTGGTAACAACATACTGCACAGTCTTTACAAGAGGAACACCTTTTATTCCTAATCTCTACTTCGTCTTCCTTTCCATCAGCCTCAGGTCCGTGAACAAAGCATGTCAAATACTACTAGAAAGATGTATTTTGGAATTTGTATTGACTTTTATTTGCTAGTAAGTTATTAACTTACTAGCAAATATACCTTACTCTGCTAGTTATATTAGCAAATATAACTAGCAAAGTAGCAATAGCAAATATAACAGCAAAAATAAACAGTTTGGAAGCCATTAGCATTACTAGGAATATTATACGGATCAAGTATAGTGGATTATAATGAAAAGAGATAGGAAAACTCCAATGAATAGAGATCGGTAAATTTTCCTTGCACTAGGCTCGCACTCAGCTATGCTGTCCTCTTCCACAATTTCACCTGCACTGACTTTACTTGTGCTACCTAACTCGGCATGGGCATGGCCGGCAGCACTACTACTACTACTAAACAAGTAAGTTAATTTTCGACATTTGGCTGCATCAGCTTCAAGAGATTTTGCTTTCTTATCTCTTAATATTTCGGCACTACCTTTGCGTTTTTGACTGGGTTGACTTAGCATTTTGAAACTGTCCCTATTCATTGCGATATTTCAGTTGTTTATTTCATCGAAAAACAACACTATTTGGACACTTTTAAGTTTTATATCAGTGATTAGCTAAACAATATATTGAAGTAAAGCTGTAAAAGATACATTAGTTGATAAACATAGCTTGTCAACATCAATATCTGAATTAACATCTAGGCATAGCGGATCATTCTTTTTGCCATCTTATAATTTGTTTACATCAATAGGGGGAATGGGATGCGGTGGCTGCGCAGACGGAGGAATGGGGAGATGGGAGATCATTTGCTTTTCTTTTTTTGTCTATTTTTCGTGTTACTCTCACTGGCCCACAGATCGACCGGCCCACCTGAAATTCTCCCGGTGCTCCAGATGGCCAGTCCGCTATTGGCTGAGCCCATCACGGTGATTCTCTTGGGCATGGAGGCGTACATCCTATATTATTTTCCTACTACTAATGCAAAAAACACCTTAGTTTAACTTCAACAGAGAGGAGACTTTCCGAAGGTACTGTCGCCATCCAACTCCTGATTCTCACTCTGTTTTTATTTCTGCCCGGAATCGTGCAAAATCCGTTCTTCGACTAGTCAAAAATTCCTTCATCATATAAAAATGTGAAAACTTATCTAATTCTAAATCTTCTCGTTCTTTCTGGCACCTAGCCAAAAACCTCTCCAAGAACTTTACTTCTTCCTTCTCTCCTCTTTTCATTCTGATAAATCAGTTGCCGTCTCTTCTCCTGATAAAGCTGAACACTTCGCTCAAACATTCGCCTCCAACTAAATCCTGTACGATTGCGGTGCTGTTCCTCCATCTTCTCCCCCTTCTGACTTAATTTTATCTAAAATTAGAATCTCTTCTGAAGATGTTTTCCTACCCTATCTGGGTTCAGCTCTAGGAAGGCATACGGTCCTTATGGGGTCCCTCCTGTTGTTCTCAAGAACTGTGCTTCCATGCTGACACCCTGCTTAGGCAAACTCTTTTCGTTTTTGTCTTTCATCTGGTACTTTTCCTTTCTACTAGAAGTCCACTTTCATCCAGCCTATCCCAAAGAAGGGTAACCGTTCTCAACCCTCCAACTATCGTCAAATGCTTTGATTTCTTGAGTTTCTAAAGTTTTTTAATCTACCCTTAATAGGAAGATTCTTAAACACCTCTCTACTCAAAATCTTCTTTCTGACCGTCAGTTTGGGTTCTGGAAGAGACGCTTATTGGCGCTCTTCTTGCATCTCTCTCTGACTCTTGGTCATCCTCCTTTCGGGATTTTGGTGAAACCTTTGCTATTGCGCTTGACACATCAAAAGCTTTTGATAGAGTCTGGCACAAATCTTTGATTTCGAAACTTCCCTCCTTCGGTTTCTATTCTTCTATCTGTGCCTTCATTTCTGATTTCCTTTCTTGCCGATCTATAGCTGCGGCTGTAGGTGGCCGCTGTTCTTCTCCTAAAACTATTAATAGTGGTATTCCTCAGGGCTCTGTCCTGTCACCCACTCTCTTCTTTTTTATTTTTGAATGATCTTTGCAGTCACACTTCTTGTCCTATCCACTCCCATGCCGATGATTCCACCCTTCACTTTTCCACTCGTTTCATAAAGCGTCCCTTTTAACAGTCACTCCATGCTTCGCGTAGGATGGCTATGGCGCACCTGACTTCTGATCTTTCTATTGTCTCTGACTGGGACAAAGAAAACCTCGTGGCTCTCAGTGTCTCAAAAACTCAGTTTCTTAATCTGCCTACTCGTCACACTCTTCCAGAATAGACTATCCCCTTACCTTCAACAATACACGACTCGATCCTTCCTCTTCTCTTAACATTCTTGGCGTTTCCTTTACTCTTGATCTTTTCTAGAAAGATCACATATACTCTCTTCCTAAAACAGCTTTTCAGAGGTTAGGTGTGCTGTACCGGCTCCGCAGTTTTTTCATCCCCACTCAGATGCTGTCTCTGGACAGGAATCTTGTCCGCCCATGTACGAAGTGTGCTGCTCATGTGTGGGGTGGCTCAACCCACACAGCTCTACTTGACCGGGTGGAATCAAAGACTTTTCATCTCATCATTCCCCACCTCTTACTAACTGCCTTCAATCCCAGTCAGTTTTCATTCTTCACGATCTAAAAAGACATTCTCACACCTCTTCAGACACATCGTGTAAATTCGAGACTTAAACTAATCATACATTTGGGCTAGTCCAGCTCAAGTCGTATTGCATGGGTTGTAATAATACACACACACACTAGGGCTGGTACCAGCCTTCCAGCCCTAGTGTGTGCATTGTCATTACAACACATGCAATACAACTTGAGCTGGTCCATCCACGCTGGACCAGCCCAAATGTGTGACTAGCTTAAGACTGTACTACGCAGTATTTCTCCACTCCTGTCAGTGGCTATCTCTGAAGCAGTCTCATTTTCGTGCGGGGAGAGACTGCGGTTGCCGTGGAAGCAGAGTTCCAAGAAGCTGTCAGGGAACCGGCCCACCTAATCGACCCAACTATTCTTTTTCAAAAAAATTCCCGAAGCTTAAATAAATACTCCAGACACGCAAGACGTGAAGAAGACTTTTAGATGGCTTATGGAAAGTATATCTGAATTTTAAAAAGGTGTTATCAAAGTAATCATCTTTTAAATATTTGTTGAATGCGGAGTTTCTCCCGGGTGACGTCTCTTCCCCCGGTAACCACTGGGGTGACCCTTGGGCCGGACAATAATAAGCCTTGGGCCGAAACGAAATTTTTCACAAAAAGGCCCAAGGGGAAAATTAACTTTAATTTACTAGCCTAAGTTCATATTAAAAGTAGGCCCCATTTCCCACAGATTCGAGTGGAAATATTAGAAAAATGACAAGGGAGCGCAAATAAGATCTCCTGACGGACTGCTCTCGACTAACCTTTCCCTCTGCTTGACTCTGTTTCTCACTGACTCTCTCCTTGCGCTGCTCTTTTTTCTCCTTGTCTTGAGAATTCAGATTTTCATCTCAGACTGGGAAAACACAATCGTACTTCTTTTTTACGTTTGATCCTGGAACTTAGAAACAATTTTAAAATACATTATATTATGAGTTTTACAAATTCCTGTTTTATATTATTTAATAATTAACTTATGTTACCTACTTGACAATATTAAATTATTTTTATATTTATTTCAAGTACTATTTGGAATTAAGAATTATTTAAGAATACATGATTTGTTGAAATGGAGGCGTGGCATCACGTGACGTGTTCTCTTACACCCCATTGGTTGAACAAAATAACGTCACATGTTCAGTACAAACACGTTGAGACCTGTTCGAATGTTTTCGTGCAGGCAGTCACGTAGCCTTTTCTTGGGCTTTACCCGAGGCCTACTTGAAATTTATATCATACCTGACTTGTTTTTTTATTTTTTTCAAAACTTTTACTATATTTTTTTATTAATAAATTCCCAATTTTACAATCCCAGCAATATTTTATATTGCATAATAATTATGCTCTTCGTTCCTCAGCAATTTCCAAATGAAGAAGAAAATTCGCATTAAATTATAAAATTCGAATGAGTAAACTCAGTTTTATTAAACGAAATTCTTACGACTAAATCATTAAATCGATAACTTGCAATCAAATTCTGTTTTACATGTAAATTTAACAGATGTTATTTAATTTCAACAAGTTGTCAGTCTGGCATGTGGTACGTTCACCTTTATCACGTACTGATTCTGATTAATCTTTCTATGAAATTTTTGTCAAAATCTCAAGTTCAAAGTTTGAAATGGTTCAGATATAAGGATAACAAATTTTTAATTAATACTAATATTAATAATGGATATATTTTATTTCAACTAAATCATATCTGCTTTGTTAAATTTACATATTGCAATGAAATGGGAACCGCGTATGCACAACTCTCTCTCTCTCTCTCTCTCTCTCATATATATATATATATATATATATATATATATATATTATAATAATGATGATAATAATTAGGAATATGAAGTGTCGTTAAAATTTTTAACATCTTTATTTAATCCAAATGTTTCGTTCCATGCTAGGAACAACTTCAGTGGAAGTAAGATAAATTTAATAAATTAAAAATGGGTATCGATATATACAGTATAATTATGTAAGTAAGCTCGAAGATGGAATTAGCCCTTTTTTTAGGTCTCTTAAAGCTAAGAATATATTAACTACTTTTTATTCTAAATTATACACTTCGGGTAGTGCCCCGGGGGTATTGTATGATCTTTCTAAAACCTATAAAGCGGGTATCCTTTTACGCCCCATTTTATCAGCGATTAATTCTCCCAATTATAATCTTGTCAGTTTCACTGTACCAATTATAGATTCTATCCCACGTAATGAACTTACTCTTACAGACTCTTTGGAGTTTGTTGACTTTCTTCATAGAATTCTCGATGCCAACAATTATTTCGTGCGTTCCTTTGATGTAGAATCTCTTTTCATTAATATTCCAGTAGTTGAGACCAGTAATATAATTTGTGACAGACTCTTCTCGAAATCCAATAATGTCTTGAATATGGATAGAGATATTTTTAGTAAGTTTCTTGGATTATCAGTTGACGACATAATCTTTGTATTTAATGATGATGTCCCGTACAAACAAGCGAATGGCATGTGTATGGCGTCCCCTGTGGGTCCCTCTTTCGCAAACAGGTTTCTCTTATCACGAACAAAATTGGTTGGTAAATTGCCCTGTCCAGTTTCGTCTTGTAGTTTTCAAACGGCATGTCGATGATTGTTTTTTACTTTTTAGGGACAAAACGCATACCCATACCCAACTCTTCCTTCATTACATTAATTCTCGTCATCCCATTATAAAATTTAGTATAGAGAATGAAAATGATAAGAAGTTGAACTTTTTGGATGTCACAGTTTCACGTAACGACAATTGTTGTCAAACCTCTGTATTCAGAAAGAAAACGACTACTTTGTTAGACACCAATTTCTTTAGTTTTACTCCTTTGAAGTTCAAATTGGCGAGGTTGACATGCAAAATTAAAAGAGCTTTTAGGGTCTGCTCCTCTTGGCCCTCTTTCCATAATGAAATTCAATATCCGAGATCATTCTTTAACCCTTTACGGACGAGTCCGCAGCATATGCGGTCACTCTTGTTACAGAACGTATAGGTTTATTGTTATTGAAAACTAAATATTTTAGTAACTAGTCACTGAAATGATACACATTTTGGGTTCCTTTCCCGACAACTAAATGACATCTATATATAAACACGTAGAAACATTTATAGAAACGAGGCATTGTAGTACAATTTATATTATTATTTCTGGTGGACCTTAAGGTACCATCCATCGTTAAAGGGTTAAAGTAAATTCTTTCCCTCAACATATTTTTGACCAATTCATGCTTTCTTGCAGAACATTTTTCAACCCAAAGCTTTAATTCCGGACGTACCAAAGATGAAAGTGTTTGTCAACCTACCATATTTAAGACCACACACTCATAAACTAAACAAATCAATTGAGGAGATTTTGTTATAAACTTATCCTCAATGTCATTTTATATATTTTAATATTAACCCTTTCATGCCGTATGGGCGCAAATGAGACCATCAAATTTTATGAGATTTTAGTCATTCTGGAGATATAACACAAGTGTTTTTTTGTGGCATGAAAAGTAAACGAAAATCATGTATGAAAGGGTTAATACGAACTCCTTTCAAGTCCACTTTCGTCATAAAGGACAATTACCAAAGCTTATACAATCCTGCGTTGTGTATCTTTATAAATGTGCGGAATGCCAATCCCGCTACGTGGGTCAAACCACTTTACAATTAAAACATAGGATCAATAAGCATAAAGGTATTTCGCCCAGAACTGGTCAACCTCTATCAAAACCAGAGTATTCAGCTATTAATAATCATCGTTTTGATACTTCTCAACGCACAATCTCAAATAATTTTTCAATCTTAGAAACTAATTCGGGAGCCCTTAGCTTGAAAATACTGGAATCTCTGTACATTAAAACTCATAATAGGCCATCTCTTAATGAATAGACTTCATCTGTTAAACTTTACACAGAATAATCATCCAATTAAATGACCAACCAACTATTTTCCGAGATGTTTTCCCACTTTCTCTTTAACGTGTGGCTCCAGCCTCTTTCCGGCATCTCTTATTGAAGGTGTTTGTTTGTTTTTGTTTATAGCACGATTTTTACATATATATTATTCTGTATTTATTTTTTGGTTTTTCTTTTTTAAATTTTAATTATAATTTTAATTACGATTTGGAATTTATTAAATTTAGCTTACTTCCACTGAAGATATTCCTGGGATGGAACGAAACGTTTGGATTAAATAAAGATGCTAAGAATTTTGACGACGCTCTTCATATTCCTAATTACAATAAGGTTCCTTGGAACACACCAATTTCATATATAATATATATATATATATATATATATAATATATTATATATATATATATAATATATATATATTATATATATATATATATAAAATTGTGGAGAGATAGAGAGAGAGAGAATCATGCAATTGGAGTCAAGATATAAATAATGGCATAGTATTTTCTATATCCTTGTGCCAATGATTTTTTGCTGTCATAAAATGTCTCATAAAATTATCTTCAGACATTCCTGTAAGTTGAAGATAAAAATTCTCTCTCTCTCTCTCTCTCTCTCTCCTCTCCTTTTTTATCCACACCAAATATTCCTTCTGAATGCTTTTAGATACTTTTTTTTTACGATTATTTTCTATATACTTTTTTGTATGTGTTTGTGTGCGTGTGTGCGCGTGTGCATGTGTGTGTGTGTGTGCGATTGCGTGTACGCAAACGAGATTTTAGTATCGAGTTTGATAGAATCTTTTGGATTTTTTCCCCTTTATCGTACATGGCTATAAACGCGAGAAAACTTTGGATAGGAATAATTTTGTCGTGTTTTTCATACTGAAATACACGCAAGGTGACCACTTTATGTCTGTCTGTTCGAAACCCCATTTTTTGGAATTGAATGTAAAAGCAGGAAAATATTCGATGATATGAATTTAGTTTCTAAATTTTAACTAATATTATTTTATACAAAGTTAAGTATACTTGGGGAGATTGAGGAGCGCACTATTTGAAGTGTAAATTAACGCAATCGACATTTTAACGCGCTTCCCCGAGAACGACTGCACTACCCTGTCGCTGCACATGAATTTAATCTAAGTCGGGATACGATGGGCTACACTTACCTTCGGACCCAGGCGTGCATCTCAAAATTTTTAACGGATGGTAAAATTTCGGAAAAAAGTTCACCTCAGAGACCCAAAATTTCTAAAAAGCATAAAAAATTAATAATTGGTGGCATTATGTTTTTTTTTAGCAATTTGTGATGCTTTTTGGAAATTTTAGGTTTTTCGGCGGACTTTTTACCGAAACTGCACATGTATGCATGTTTACTAACATTGTGTGAATATAACAATGAGTTCATGAAATGCAGTTATGATCCTGGTCATAATTTCATCCAAAGAATGTGGTTTTATTGGGTAAAGAAGAAACCACTTTCAACTTGGCCTCTTAAAATTATTCCACCGGTCAAGTGAAAGAGGTGGTCAAGCAATTGGTCCACCTCTACCGATCCACTTCGCTGGGAGGACTTCATTCAAGAACTGTCGCATTATTCATGGTGGCATAGTGGCAGGCAGCACCTTCTTGCTGAAAGAAGGTGCTATCTGAAAGATTTAATCGTCTTAGTTTCTCTGCCAATATGCTTTGAATGCCCTTAGTTTTTGAAAGAAGTCCTCCCAGCCAAGTGGATTGGTAGAGATGGATCAGTTGCTTGACCACCTCGTTACCTGAACTGTCCCCATTGAAGTACTTTTAAGTGGACACATTAAAAGTGTCGTTCACTCATCAAAACAACATTCTTTAAATCAGGGGTCACCAACCTTTTTTTTTTGTTCACCGCCCACTTTTACGATTTTTTAAAAATTAAAAAAGCTTATCGCCCACCTCAGATCAAAAAGAATAAATCAACATAATCGATAAAATAAATAATGAAATAAATGTTTAACTACCTCTAATGTGAGCCCACTAGTGGGCGCTACCGCCCAGGTTGGTGACCCCTGCTTTAAATGAACATATGGCCTGGGTCACAAATGATATTTATGAAATCACTCGGCAGCAACTGGGGATGTTTTCAAAATTGCAAAATTGGATTGAACGATGTATAGCGAAAAATAGCAGTTATGTTGAGGCTTAGAAATCGGTAATGTAGTGTGTTAAAAACTTTAATAATATAATTATGCTTTTATACGCTATTCACAGTTTGTTTCTGTCATCTGTACATCAAGTTCTTAAAGTTTAAAGCTGCATAAGCAGTGGTGTAGTGCTGCGGGAACGCGTGGGAACGGCGTTCCCTTACTTTTTTTGGTAGACGCAACGGCGTTCCCTCACTTTCAAGTAAATCTGGACTTACAAATCTCTAACGTCATGAAATTTTAATTCCCACCCCTAGAAGAAGTATGAGAAAGAATCATTAACTGTTTCATTTCTTTTAGCTTCGACTGAGGCAATGCTAGCCTATAAAGATCTGGTGAAACAGTCACCACGGCGTACCAGTTGTTAACTTTTTTTTAGTTAATCATTCCAGTTGTTAGCTATTTTTATTGATCGTACTGGATGTCATATATCTAATGACACTGGAAATACTGCATCTTCAACCTTGGAATATATCCTAATATCCAGTGCATAGGCCCTCAAAATATTCCTGAAATTGGTCAGATTTCAAAAGATTTCCCGGGGATCTTACAGTGCCCCCGGACCCCCAGCTGTATGGGCTCGCTGCGCTCGCCATTGTCCCCCCCCCCCCGCATCTGAGTAACACTTTCAAAATGCGTTCCCTCACTTCTTTATTTAGCACTACACCACTGTGCATAAGGATTTTGTAACTAATATATATTTATTTATTTATTTATTTAGTGTGTGTGTGTGTGTGTGTGTGTGTGTGTGTGTGTGTAATTAAATTGAAGGTCAAAAGGGGAAAGTGAGCTACATGCCGTTGCAAAGGCATGGCGTATAGCAGACTTTTCTTTTTTGTCCTTTAATTTTATTCCTTCTAAGTGGTGCATTGCGTTTTAATAAATTTTTAACCCAAGAAAGCCGGTGTGATACCGCACACATAACGACTAGCGCGGTGTCTGTGTAACCCCATAATGAAAACTACATTTATAAGTTAAATTAAATAATTGTTACTGAACACTAATAAAAATTAACTCACGTACAATAAAATACATCATTTCCAGAAAAACAAATGTACTTTTATTGTAATAGGCCAAGATGACTTTCTAGGATTAAAGAGTGAAACAAATCCGATCTTTAAATTTCAAATTTTCCCGATCTGACGGAGTCACAAATATTTTTACATTAAATGTTTGCATGACCTCAAACCTACTCTTTTATTCGAATTCTTTGATCTTGAAGCGGAGACGTTAACGTACCAATAAATTTAATAAATTGTTCCCTTCCTATGCAACGAAGAGTTTATTGTGTGTAGGAATAAATTACAAAATGACAGTTTTTAATTTTACATCACTTTAAAAGTGGTATCTTAAATCCAAATATACCATTACACCGAAGATTTAGAAGCGGGTTGGGCCTCAAATCCTTTCTTTGCAAACGTTGGGCAAGATAATTTGTGGGTAGAGTGAAAAATCTTAGAAAAATAGGAACGAAAGGCGTAAATATTCAATGAGAGTACTGGCCTTACTGAGCATACACAAAGGAGGGCAACTTTCCAACATGCCAATTAATCACGTTTACTCTTTCTTGTCTTGTGAACTTTGCTTTTAATTAATCTTTTATCTTTATTTCAACTTGCGATGATTTATATAATCCTTTTTTGAGACTTTTCTTAGTAAACAGAAAGATTAAAATTTAGGTTTACTTTTCTTCTTTGTATCAACAGACAAAATATAATTGAAACCTTTTTTTTTTTTTTTATCGTAAGATTTCGTTGGTTGTATTTTGTCTTATTTTTTCAACGACCCAGCTGAGAAAAAAAAAAAAAAAATTCATTTTCGCATCGCAGGAATCCGGTTCCGTTCTTCTTTAATCTTCTTTCGATGTCTGAGTTGAATACGTACCATTTCAAACACACGCATTTAGACTTAACCTGACACTAATTCCCGGCGTGTTAAAGGGTTAGAGTCCTCATTATGTTTTTCTGTCTTGGAAGGAAGGGGATACTGTCACATTTTGCTCATTCTTCTCCCAAAACAGTCCTGTACCCTGCCTCCCAAAACCTCTTCTTCTTTTTAATGTTGAAAAGATGTTTGTGCTCAACCGATGCTCGTGCTGCCCGAAGGGAGTCCTGAGAATCGGGCCAAAGACTATCCCAAGCCAGTCAAAGAAATGGGGAATGGTGTGCAGTGACGAGACCTCTACATGTAATGTACTTTGCTCGACCCAGTTCTCCTCTTAAAGGAGACTCATTTTTTTCAGGTTGATGACGTTATCGTCCATCTCACTTGGATGAAGGACGTAAATAGAATAACCAAGCAGCCAGCCAATCCTCAGAAACAGGAAGGGGAAACAGTGATGATTCCGCTGCTGGTAATTTTTGTGTCTCAGATACAAACGGGTTCCAATATGACCTGATAGTTCTAGTCATAGGACAATAAGCATCCAATTTTCTCTCTCTCTATCTCTCCTCCATATATATATATATATATATATATATAATGTAATTTTATAGAGTAATAGATGTTATAAGACCAGCCATTTCGTAGTATAGACCAAAATTAATTTTCAAATGTTGATTTCCCTGGTTACAACTTTTCTTTAGTCCCTCGTCGAATATAGTTACTAAAAAAAATATAAAAAAGATAGCGAAAAAATGTCTAGTAATTTTGATGTAATTTTTATGATAAGAGTGATGGCAATAATAACAGATGATGATAATGATAGGTATAAATTTAAATTATATATATATATATATATATGAATAGAAACGACATAAGTGTTAAGGAACGTCTCTGCACACGAGGAGGAGAGATAACGAATAATGAAAAATGAGGCGAACCGCCCGGGAATCGAACCCAGGGCCTTCCAATTGCCGGTCGGACGCTCTACCATTATGCTACGGACCTCACTCAATCACAAATCGAAATTCTCCCACATAGGGCAGAAACCAATACCCTGAGAGGGCACCCTCGCAAATCGTGAATATGCGCATATAACTGCAATGACCGCGCAGTATATAAATGAATAGAAACGACATAAGTGTTAAGGAACGTCTCTGCACACGAGGAGGAGAGATAACGAATAATGAAAAATGAGGCGAACCGCCCGGGAATCGAACCCAGGGCCTTCCAATTGCCGGTCGGACGCTCTACCATTATGCTACGGACCTCACTCAATCACAAATCGAAATTCTCCCACATAGGGCAGAAACCAATACCCTGAGAGGGCACCCTCGCAAATCGTGAATATGCGCATATAACTGCAATGACCGCGCAGTATATAAATGAATAGAAACGACATAAGTGTTAAGGAACGTCTCTGCACACGAGGAGGAGAGATAACGAATAATGAAAAATGAGGCGAACCGCCCGGGAATCGAACCCAGGGCCTTCCAATTGCCCTGGGTTCGATTCCCGGGCGGTTCGCCTCATTTTTCATTATTCGTTATCTCTCCTCCTCGTGTGCAGAGACGTTCCTTAACACTTATGTCGTTTCTATTCATTTATATACTGCGCGGTCATTGCAGTTATATGCGCATATTCACGATTTGCGAGGGTGCCCTCTCAGGGTATTGGTTTCTGCCCTATGTGGGAGAATTTCGATTTGTGATTGAGTGAGGTCCGTAGCATAATGGTAGAGCGTCCGACCGGCAATTGGAAGGCCCTGGGTTCGATTCCCGGGCGGTTCGCCTCATTTTTCATTATTCGTTATCTCTCCTCCTCGTGTGCAGAGACGTTCCTTAACACTTATGTCGTTTCTATTCATTTATATACTGCGCGGTCATTGCAGTTATATGCATATATATATATATATATATATACACACTAGGCCCGCAGGGGTGGGGAAACCTTTCAGTACCAAGGGCGAAAATCGATAACATAAACACCTCCGCGGGCGTCTGGCAAATTTTAAGCTTATATACAGCGTGTCCCAAAGAAATGTATACCCATTTTGTTCGATAATACCAGCTATGAGGATAATAAATATATTACTTTTTATATGTTATTTAATAAAGAATTTTCTCCTGAATCTAAATATGTAATTATTTTTGTTAAAAATTGAAGAACAAAAAGGTTACAGATGTTTAAATTATAATTATTATTTTCGAGACTTCATGTGCGATATTTTCTAATATTTTAACCGACTGTTTTGAGATACTTATGTTTAGTGTTGATATTGAAGCATAAATGTTGTAATTATTAGTTAATTCAAAAAATTTACAAATTCCATGGTTAAATGACACTTTATCTTCTAAGATGTTCGACGTCTTCCAGAACGTTGTTTTTGTAAGTGTTGCACAGTGCCGTCGGTTTCAAATTTATCTCGTATACGTGCAAAAATATTAGAAAATATCGCACCTGAAGTCTCGAAAATAATAATTATAATTTAAACATCTGTAACTTTTTTGTTTTTCAATTTTTAATAAAAATAATCACATATTTAGATTCAGGAGAAAATTCTTTATTAAAAAACAAATAAAAAGTAATATATTTATTATCCTCATAGCTGGTATTATCGAACAAATTGGGTATACATTTCTTTGGGACACGCTGTATATAAGATGTATTTTAAAAAGCTATTTGCTGGGCTGTAAATAAATAATTTTTAGTAAATAATAAATACCTAAGCGGGCGAATTGAAATTTGCTCGTGGGCGAAATTTCGCCCACGGGCGAGGGTTTCCCCACCCCTGCACTAGGGGCACTCAATATATTTTGCCCCACCCTTTTTTCTTAGCTAACTAATAGGCGATGGGGCTGAAATGTCTTTGGGCCGTAAGTTGACTTTCTGCGCTTCACATAACCCGATTTTCCAGTTTGAACTCCCCTCCTTGTATAAAACCGCTTTTAAACGCCCTTGTATAAAACCGGTTAACGCAGTTTCGAAAATGGCGTCTGACAGTGATTTGCGTCGTAAACAGAGAGCTATTATCGAGTTCTTAACCGCAGAGAAAGAAACAGTTGCAAATATTCCCAAACGTCTACAAAACGTTTGTGGAGATGCCGTTGTTGATCGAAGCACAGTTGGACGCTGGTCTAAACGTGTGAGATCATCGGAGAGGGAGAGCCAGCCTCGATGATGAGCCACGCAGCGCTCGCCCGGCATCGGCTGTCACATCTCACACTGTGCAACGTGCTAACAGCATCCTTCGATCAAATCGGCGCGTCACATACAAGGAGCTATCACTGGAGTTAGGAATTAGTGAAAGAAGTGTGAATACGATAATTCAGCAACTGAGGATGAGACTTGGGTACACCTTTGAACCTGAAACAAAACGCCAATCCATGAAGTGGCATTACGCAGACTCCCCACGCAAGAAAAAGTTCAAAATGGCTCCCTCTGCAGGAAAGTTTATGGCCACTATCTTTGGGACATGAAAGGGGTGATTCTGGTGGTTGTGAAGAAAGGACAAACAATCAACTCAGAGGCATATATTACACTCCTACAGAGACTCCAGAGACGTATAAAGCGAATTCGACCGGAGGGAAAACTGGAAGACGTCCTTTTTTTGCACGATAACGCGAGACCACACAACAGTTTGCAAACAAGAGAAGCCATCACAAAAATGCGCCTGACTATGTTACCCCACCCTCCATACAGCCCGGATCTGGCACCTTCATACTTCCATTTGTTTGGGCCAATGACGGATGCTATTCGTGGAAGAAAGTTTCAGAGTGACGATGAGGTTGTTGAGGAGGTTAAGAGGTGGCTCCAGCGGAAGCCAGCGGACTTTTACCAGCAAGGAATAAAGGCCCTTGTTTCGAGGTGAAGGAAAGCCGTAGAAAAGGATGGAGACTATGTGGAAAAATAAAAACTTGTAAAAAAGGTATGTAACTACTTGTGTACAAAATTTCTGAAACTTACAAGGAAACTTGGAAAGAAAAAAAAGGTGGGCAAAATTATGAGTGGCCCTCATATATATATATATATATATATATATATATATATAATATATATATATATATATATACATATATATATATAATACATGGGATTGAACTCAGAATGGTCCCCTGAGAATTTTTTATGATACACACAGACCATGCATGGAACAAGGAACTCTTCTAGGAAAATTAAATCCACTATAGTCCGAATATAGCCTCGCAAAGAGGCCCCAAAAATATAGCTTCCCTCACCAGCTATCTGCAAAGCAGATAGGATCCAGCTTTGGGACAGGATCTAGGGGTTACAGCTACACCTAGCCTACTATATCCAGAACCGTTGCCCACGTCGGGCTGACATCATGAAAAAGAAAAAACTATAGTGTTTGTCATTTACCATTACTTATTCGGACTATAGTGAATTTAATTTACCCAGAAGAGTTCCTTGTCCATGCACGGTCTGTGTGTATCATGAAAAAATAAAAGTCAATAAATAATAACAGATTTATTGACTGAATATATTTAGAATCGTGTTGCCTCCCCTTCAAATTCTGTAAAGGTGACACACGTTCTGGAATTCCACTGATGAGCTTTGCCATTTGTTCTTGATAACAATCATCGTCGGGTCTATTTACTCGTACTTTTGTGAACCCTCTGTATATACAGTATATGCAGCGCCCTGCCAGAATAAAATGAACACCCTCATAAAGCAACAGAAAGAGACATGTGGCACCAACCGATGTCCTTCAGGTGAAGTTTTCATCCCGAAATAAAAGCAGGAGGTTCTTATCTAAGATGGATATGTAATCTTGTGAATTAAGATGTCACTCTACGAACGTAGGGTCAGTTTATTTCAGAGTATAAATATCTGCGCACACAATAACAGCCCAACTACCGACTTTCACAATTAGCATTCCAACAGTTTACTTCAGCAGGGACGGATTTGGGTATGGAGAACCTGTGCAAGATGTTCAATCCCAAATTAGTTCAATACTGTAAAAGTCGATGGTTGTTCTGCTATGGTGTGGGTAGACATTTGGCACTGATAAAACTGACTCCATGTTCGTAGAGGGACATCTTAATCCACAAGGTTACATATTTATCTTAGATAAGAACCTCCTGCCTTTATTTCGAAGTGAAATCTTCACCTGGAGACATGTCCATTCCGTTGCTTTGGGAGGGGGTGCATTTTATTCTGGCAGGGCACTGTACAGTAGTGGTTAGCATCGCTGACTACGAATCCACCGGTTCCGGGTTCATTCCCGGCGATGGCAGGTGACGCTCAGTTCACCCAGCTTTTCAGTCTCCTGTACAAAAAAAAAATCAGTTAGTAGATAAATGGGTACTCTGGGTAGCCTAGTGGTTAAGACGCTGGGCTGCTAATCAGGAGGTCGTGAGATAGAGTCCGGGCAAGAACGTTGTAATTTCTGATCACCCGTAGTGGGTCGTGGTTCGGATTCCACGTTAAGCTGTAGGTCTGAGGTGGGGTAACAAGCTTGATTTTCGTCAAAATGAACAATTCGAACAGAAGGAAAACCAAGGTTACCGTGGTTATATATATATTATATATATATATATATATATATACACACACACACACATATATACACAGGGCGTTCCTAAAAGATCTGAACGATTTGATTCATTAAAATATAAAGCATGAAGCATGTGTAAGTGATAAAGCAACTAAAGAAGTTTTTTTGTACAAGACCAAGTTTGTCAACATCCATGAACTACGAATCAGGATCAGGGATGCAATGGCGATGGTCGATGCTGGCATGCTTGAACGCACATGGCGAGAAACTGAATATCGATTGGATGTTATATGGGCGACCCGACCAATGGCGCACATGTTGAATTTTATTAAACATGTATGTAAAACTTTTAGCTGTGCGGAGTCACATGGACAAACTTGTTTCTTTATATGTTATTGGGTTATCAGCAGTGATGCACCGGAGCTCCGGCTCCGGCCGAGCAGGAGTTCCGGCCATTTTAGAAAACATCCTGCTCCGACCGGAGTTCTCACTAAACTCCGGCCTCTGGCCGGAGGTGCGAAGTACACCAAACTCAATTCTGACAACTTTTAGTTTTAATTCTATAAAACTATAAAACCTCATTTCTGCACCTATCCGAATATTTCAGTTCTCAGATTTCTAACAATTACTTGGATGGGATCATTGTCATATATTTCTTCTTTCCCCAATTACAAGGCAGTAAAACAGAGGAAAGACTCATCTTGACAAAGCGTAGAAAGTCGACTTTTATAAAGTTTAAGTTATTAAAGACTTAATAATTTAAAATAGCAGGACTATAATATATAAACCCTAAATAGATGAGACGATGGACCCCCCCCCCACACACACACATACTGAAATAAATCAATTGCCGGAACCTCCGGCCTCCGGCCAGAGGAAAAAACACTAAGCCGGAGGTTACGGCCCTCCGGCCTCCGGCCAAAATCTGCCTCTGGTGCATCACTAGTTATCAGTTTATCACATTAATAAAGATTAAAATCGTTCAGATCTTTTATGAACACCCTGTGTGTGTGTGTGTATATATATATATATATATATATATATATATATATATATATATATATATATAATTACATTAAGTGCAATTTGCGGAAAAAAACCGCCGAAAATTTTAAGGTTTAAAAAAATCCTAGAATGTTACCAATTAGTAATTTTTTCTTATGAAATCTTAATATTTTGGGCGAGAAAAATAATAGTAATAAAAAAGTTGAAACACCAAATATTGATTAGCAAAATTTGGGAATATTTTGAAAGTTAGTTTTTCGTCAAATTTATTTCCCAAAATTTAGATGTTGTTCTTTCTTTTAAATTTCACCTATAACTGTCGTAGAGAAAGTTACAATTTTAGCTAATACTGAGCAGAATATAAACCCAGAGGAGTAATGCCCCAAACATTGGTGTTTGATGGGGTTGTTGAACCTCCTTCGCAACATCTAAGGTCATACGACGGAGGGGACCTATAACTTTAAGTATGATTCGAGCCAAATTTGTGATTTGCGCACGCGGGATCGTCTCGCGACTGACGGCTGACGACTTCCCCAGACTCGCGTCGCGGTCGCTGCAGTGTGCCGGGGCTTCCATTCTGTCAATGTAAAATTACACGCGACTCGAGTGAAATCCACGCATGGGTAAAAAAATCAAGAAAATGTGATCTGTTTAACCCATCAATAGGTGTACATGAAATAACGGGAATAAAAATTTTGAAGCTCTAGAGTCTAGACTCTAGAGTCTAGAGAGTTAAACAACTTAGAGACTTACAATCACAACGAACTTAGGTCGGCCGCACACAGAATCGTCTTGCGAATGACGATTGACGACTCTATTTACTACATACACTGAAAAGATGGTTATCCCTGGAGAAGTAGTTATCATTGTGAGAAATTTGAAGGTCATACATAAGTCAGTTCACAAGCAGTGTTATGACTGTCATTGTGAAAACACACACACACACACACACACACACACACACTGTATCGATAATAATTAGTATGCAGGAGGGCCAGAAACTGGCATAGCATTCAGGTACAGAAACTAAGTCTCGGATAATAATTACCAGCACCATCGGGATTCGAACCTCCTGACTTCAATGTCTTCACATTGATTATAAAGTAACCGTATTACCCACTGAGCTACGGGCTCTGGCTAAATGTATTTATGAATACAAATATAGTCCTTATATTAACAAATATTAAAAATTCATTATATAACGCGTAAAAAACAGTTAAAATTTAAATTTTCATTAAAAAAACATGAGTAAAAATTTAATACAAAATTTTAGCAATAAAACGAAAGGACATATAAAAACGAATCATCGAATTCCGTTCAATGAACGTTTTTTATCATTTTGGACTAAAGAGAAAAATAGATTATTAAAAGAAAAAGTTCCGTATGCAGAGGGGTTGACAAAAGTAAATAGACAACACGATGATTGCCTTCAAGAAGAAAATGGTAACGCTCATCAGTGGAATGCCAGAACGTGTGTCACTTTACGTAATGCAAATGGGAGAACAACACGATTCTAAATATATTTATTCAATAAATCTGTTTTATTTATTGACTTTTAATATTAAATAAAAACTATAATAAAAAAAATGTCTATTTACTTTTGTCAACCCTCTGTAGAGAGAGAGAGAGAGAGAGAGAGAGAGAGAGAGAGAGAGAGAGAGAGAGAGAGAGAGAGAGAGGGAAATTTTTCTTGTGAAAAAGTATACATTCCGTGGTTATTACATTTAACTTTATAGGAAACTTAAAGCATAACAAAAATAAAAACTCAAATACGTTAATAATTACAATTTTAATTAAAAAATAAATCAAATATAAGCAAATACATAATTTCGAAAATAATTGGCATCTTTAATTAGGTTATAGGGTGGTACTTTTACACCAATTAGCCATCGTATCTGAGTTCCTTTATGGTAAGAATGACAAATTGTAATTTGAGCTACTGAACTTCATTAATTTTAAAATATACATTGTATGTGGGTGTTTAACAACAGTGTGTCCGGCAAACATTTGTGTTCCTGTACATCTGGTGGTAAACTCTGTAGCATTGTACGATGTTGCTTAACCTCCTCCGCAGTATCTAAGGTCGTATGACGGAAGGGGTCCTACAGCTGCACGTGGTATCCGAACCACGAGTCGCTACGTAATCTGGACAGTGGTCCCCCATCCAACTACGACCCAGACCCACTGTCGCTTAACTTCGTTGATTTTAGGGAAATGGGAATTGGTGTTACGACATTGGCCACGACGTAGCGCCATCATTGTACATGATACTCGTACGGCCGAGTTAATATGTTTAATAAACTTTTCTTTCAACACTGTTAGAGTTGTTGACGCTAAAATTTGTTGAAAAGGATTGAAAATGTTCTTTTCTTGAACTGTCTCTCCGTAGAATGTTTAACTGTTACAATATTTTAAAAATTTAAGTTACAAGGTCGTATGATCTTTTAGAGCATGGTTTCCAACCAGGGCTTAAAGTGTACAAAAATCTGAATCACCACTGTTTGGTGACTTACGTGCGAGCAAGCGAGGAAATATCTCAAAAGCAGAATTGTCCTAATAAAGAAATGTGGATGTTGAATTAATAAAATGATGGATAGAAAATTGCAATTATACCACATTTACTTTTCATTCATTTCTTTCACAATTAAACTGAAAATGGATGCTTTTCATCCACTGTTTACACACTATAATTCATTAATACATTGCGCATAACTCAGTCATGGGAAGACAACTTCGAGTGCATGGAATGCGTCCTTATGGAGCGGGAACGTAGTTTCCCATCTTCACAAACCTAAATCGTCTTTGTATGAATTCAGTCATACAACAGACAAGAATTAGAGCTTTTTAAGCTTGATTTTTTTTTTTTTTTTTTTTTTTAATTTCTGCTTGAAATTTGAACAGGAACGCAACTCCCAACCTAGGAGTAAATTACCCCATTGGGTAATGGCAACTATTTTGTGGAGTAATGACACGTGATTCAGAAGTTATAAAAAATAATATTGTGATAATCCAGAAGTTACAAAAAATAATAGCTAATGACTGGGTTAATGGAGCTGGATTAGAACTGGGTTTTGGGTAACCATACGAAAAAGATTGGGAAACACCGTCTTAAGCATGAATATCGTACCTTAAATGCCATGATAGATATATATTAAACTTTTAAAGAAACGTATAATCACATTTACGAAAAGAAATGAAAGGAATAAAATAATAAATGAAAATCAAATAAAATAATTATTATACAATATATTATTAATTAAATAAGATCTCGGTATAAATTAAAATTAACCATGAAACTAAGTTACTCGTAAATAAATAACAGATAATGAAATTAACAGACATTCACCCAAAATCAAATTTGTTTGAGTATCTGCCTTGTGTCCATAATAAAATTAACTCAAAGAATGAAAGAATTCTTGGACAAATTGTAAAAACGATGTTTTTCAGTGAAACTCAACTACTTAAGTTTGAATAAACCAACTTATTAAAGGAATTTAACCTTATACAGTATAGGTCCAAGTTTATTACCATTCAAAACAAGTATTGCTGAGGTACCTGGTACCTGGTACCTTCTAGGGCTAAACTGTAAAGTTTGTTAAGGTTATTACTTCAGATGATTAATCTTTGTATTAGTTTTATACCATCAGTAAACAGCAGGAGCACAATATCTTCAGTATGACGTAAAACACCTGAAGAACTTTTAAAGAAAATTGTCAAATATAAACAGTAAAAACAAGAGTTCACTTGGTTTTAATCAATAAACCGAGTCGACCATAAGTTAGATCTGACTTGACCTCGTCGCGATTACTTTCCGCTTGAAGTCCTTGAATTTCCTGAAGCTGTATAACTACTTGATGAGTGATGTTTTTCTATGCAGGAAGGAGGGGCCAAGGGCGAATGCCTACGAAAACGACCCCCCACCCCCTCAATAGAGGAAGAAAAGAACCAAATTCAAGGTTCAGGGTTTTCGAGATGCCTGGATACTCTGCGCATAAAAGATTGGAGGTCATAGACAGAGGGAAAGATGGATTGAGGAAGACTGTTCCAAGTTGACCGGTTGAGTAAATGGGATATTGAAAATACCGATTAATCATTGCTTTAGAGAGTTGGACAGAAAAGGAATGAGAATGTGTCGAGTCTGGTGCTGCGTGCTCTCCTCAGAGAGTTCAGAAGAGCAGTGTCCGTTATAATAGCGATAGTAAAGAGAGAGAGAGAGACAATATTGTGGCAAGAGAGAGGGATTGAAAACAGTCAGTAGGAGGTGGGGAATTAATGAAAGGCAAAGCCTTTGATTCCACCGGGTCAAGTAGAGATGTGTGGATTGAGCCACCCAGGACATGGGAAGCGTACTCCATGTACTTATTTCATTACGTCTTGTAGTATGTTATTATAGTTTACTTCTAAATTATTTGAAAGCTTACATTTGTTTCACAAAATTTATACTCGATATAATACCATAAATCTGTCTCATTTTTAGGCCTAACATCAAGCATTACCGTGTTTACTTAGAACTTATGTAATCAAATAGATCTCGTGTGTTGTTTTTGCTTATGCCTACTTAATTGTTACTCAGTTACATAGGCCTACATAACTTTACTTTGTGCCAGTCTAATTTAATTAAATTTATCATTTTTACATTACACACATGTACAGTGTATTCCATAAGTTCTTTTACCACCTTTACCCGCACCCTATTCTAGTAGGAAAGGGTTCAGCGGTAAAGGGACTTATGAGACACACTGCAATTAAATTGCTTGTACAAGGACATTTATTGACTGTTCTACTTGGAAATTCAAGCCTGGTAACTGTGAGACGTATTTCAAATTTCACTTAATGAATTTAAACATTAGTTTCTTTATAACCTATTTAAATAATTAGAAGTATCTCACTTCTGTCTTAAAATTATAATCATCCTAAATTTCACATGGTTCACATTATTTAGAACCTAATTAATCATTTACATATATGAGCCTAACTTAGCCCAAGCGTAGTTTACACCTACCCGCGCGCTTACCACAAAACATTATCCTACATTTGTATATAACAAAGTATACATTGATCCTCCAGACTCTATATTCTGTGAACTTGATTTTATCCAATTCAAATTAAATTAAGTTTCAACACCTGACTAGCAAAGCAATCAGTGTCTAGGGTTGCCAGATTTTTTGGCGGACAGACCGGGACAATAAAAATCTCAATTGATCATGAACCCAAATTTTGGGCGGAGCGAGCACGTAAATGTCCCAGCTTCATTCAGATGGCATTTTAAACACCACCGTCTTTCAACAAGATGGGGCACCTTGTCATTACGCAAACATTGTTCGGGAGTACCTAAATGAACAATTTCCAAATCGGTGTCTCGGACGTGGAGGCAACAGGGCCTGGGCGGCTCGATCTCCTGACCTAACGCCCTTGGATTTCTTTGCATGGGGCTTTATCAAATCAAACGTCTATCAAACGATGGTTACAGATCTGCAAGATTTATGTGCTCCTATCGTAACAGCAGTTACAAAAATAACCCCTGTCATGCTCCAAAATGTGTTCCGCAATGCTGCTGACAGATTTGAACTCTGTAGAGATACTGATGGTGCTCATGTAGAATCATATGCTTAAGTATTCGTTAAATGTATGCCTTTTATTATATTCTTATTGAATTTACCCTTTTTGCTACGTTTTCACTGAAATAGAAAAGGTCTTTATAAACACCTTTATTTAAAAATAAGCACTCGTGTAAATTTGCTCGACATCGTAAAATCCGTCTTAACAATATTCGTTTTTAAGTGATTTTTTTTGTGAAACCGGGACATTCGATAGTCCCGAAAGGTCTTTTCGGGACGCCGGGACAAGAGGCCGAAAACCGGGACATCTGGCAACCCTATCAGTTTCCCACATTCAGGGGAAACACTTCTTTTACAAACGTGACGTAGTAGCCGACTCCAACCAGCGAGTATTTTGGTAACAGAAAGTGACAAGGTCCTTACGTCATAAATTTTCTCGTTTGTACCATTCACCAACATGTTTTGCTCCAAATGACGTCAGACACAAACTTTATATTAAATGTGCAACTGTCGTGTTAGATTAATGTTTGACGAATTAATATATGACCTTAAGAACAGACGTTACGATATATTATTTCGTTATGTCCACATCATAAAAAGGGATTTCGAACAGTACTACTGTAGAGTGAAAGCCGATATATACTGTATATATATACAGGGTGCTTCAAAAAAATTTACCACTAAGTCACTAAGTAGTAACACAAAAACACAAATTATAAGTGGTAATCAATGACATATTAGCGCCATATAAGTGGTAACATTTTTTGAAGCACCCTGTATATCAGTATTCGGTACTCGTAAATGAACATATACTTGCATGTATTATTATCATTATTCTAGTAGTAGTAGTAGTAGTTATAATTCTCTTCTACGTATAATATTTACTAAATAAATTTGCCAAGAAATTCCGAGTAAATAATTGTAAATAGTTCTGGAAGAAAGTTGAAATCTTCTTTTTAGATTTCGAAAACCAGAGAAAAAATGAATCCTCTTTTAGGAGACAAACCGCGTCCTTACAAAATGGAAACTTATGACAATTTATGATTGTATTGGACTTATTGTGGTAGAATCTGTGTCTGAGAGAAAGAGAGAGAGAGAGTTACAAGGAGTTACAAGGAAAAGAAGTACCTCAAAAGGCCTTGCGGCCCATACCGAGGAGGTACCAATGGCAACGGGTGCCAGGGAAAATTTTTTGCACCCTCAAATAGAGAGAGAGAGAGAGAGAGAGAGAGAATATTTTGTTCAGATAAACAGGATCTCCCAAAAAAGGACACTAATTTAGTTAATTCATGTTATAAATTATTCGACAAATTTCCATGACACGTCAGTATTTTCATAGAATTTAAAGGCATTTTCTATGTAGTTTAAGCTACAGGCCATCATCGAATTTACAGTTCAAGATGGTGTATTCTACAGGTGTTTATTGCGAAGAGTTATTTTCATACAAATATAATGCAACTGGATTTTAAAGCACAATTTAGAGTAATAAGAGCCCTACCGAATCTGCAATTTAGAGACTAATAAATAAATGAAAGATACTGAATATATGATAAACAATTTGAAAAGTAGTTTTGTCGAAAGAAAACTATGGAATACGCCATCTGTAAATTCGATGATAGCCTAGCCTAAGTAAATTTCATAAAAACATAGCTCCAAAGTTCAATGAGAGTAGTGGTGTGCTGTAGAAATTTATGTCAAATACTTTGTAACATATGAATTAAACAGTGTAGAGCGTCCCTTTTGGGAGACCTTGTGTATGGAGACCAGAAATCTTTGAATAGAATCAACGCAAATAAAAATTTGAAACGCTTCTCTTTTTTTTAGATAATATCAAATAACTCGACGAGAAGTAAATCTCGTCTAAATATATGTTTCGTAATAAGAAACTTTCTTTTGTGTTCGAAGTTTTGAAATTCTTTTCATAAAGTAAATAAAGTAAACTGTTTATTGGGGAATATATATATATATATATATATATTGTGGTGTGGGTGTGGAATATTTCAGAACTTAATGCGTAACTGTGTTGGGGATACACAATAAGTAGGGGAGAGGAGGGGATCTCTCTCTCTCTCTCTCTCTCTCTCTCTCTCTCTATCTGGGTCCTTAAAGTTAAATATGATAGATATGAGAGGCTCCAACCTGCAAGTCTGTATAACGTCATGCACAAATAATTGAGCC
Organism: Bathynomus jamesi; assembly: GCA_023014485.1. Classification (NCBI taxonomy): domain Eukaryota; kingdom Metazoa; phylum Arthropoda; class Malacostraca; order Isopoda; family Cirolanidae; genus Bathynomus; species Bathynomus jamesi. The sequence continues at coordinate 235,270 of JAJOZX010003711.1, read as the reverse complement.
AAAGTTTCTATAAAGAAAATATTTCTAATGGTGAAGTTGTTAAGTAGTGATATTAAATTCTAAAAGAGAATATTTCTTTGATCTCAAGTAGGAAATTATTAATGGTGAAATAACATCCTGAAAGAGAATCTTCAATCGATCATACGGCAGTGTATTTTGAATTTTGAGAGAGAGAGAGAGAGAGAGAGAGAGAGAGAGAGAGAGAGAGAGAGTGTGTTACAAGGACAAGAGGAAGCCTCAGAGACCTTCCGGTCCACTCTGGGAGGTTCCTGTTATTAAACAAGTTCATTTTTCTTTCAACTATTCTAGCAGTAATAGAAAAACTGGATAGAAAAGTATAAAGCTCTCTCACCACCCTCCGCTGCCTCCTGCTAGAGGCAGGTACGGAAAAAGGTTGAAGAAATACCTTGACCCTTGGAAAGTAACCAAAGAAATTTTACAGGAAAGTGGGAAATATATAAGATAGTTCTATAATTACGCATTATGCTCTATAATTACACATTGACACCGCGCAGGCGAACTCCTGCAGAGTTACGTTGTTTTAGTCTTAAGCCATGAGAGTATTCAGTACTTTGTCCAGCCTATTTTTAAACATATTTACACTTTGGCTTGAAACAACTTCTGAGGGAAGTTGGTTCCAGATATTAACTATTTTATAGGCGAAGAAAGTGTCGCAGACAGGGATACTAAATGTATTTAGTTCCAGTTTAAACCCATTATTTCTTGTCGGATTAGCATTAAGTGAGAATACGTTCCTGTAGTCTACCCTGTCTATTCTATTGTGCATCTTGAAGACTTAAATAAGCTGACCGCGCAACCTCCTCGTCTCTAAGGTAAACAGATTTGGGCGCTCTAATCTCCGTTGGTAGTTTTGCATTCTCACTGAAGGGATAAATTTTGTTGCCCTTGCTTTTACCCTTTCTAACCTTTCTATATCCTCTGAAGGGACGAAGACCACAACTGCGCACAATATTCGAGTTGAGGTCTGACTAGTGAATTATAAAGAGACATTACAGCCTCCTTGTTCCTAAACTGCAACTGTCTTTTAATATAGCCTAATATTTTTAAGACCCTCTTTTCGACTTCTGCACAGTGCTTCGACGGTTTCAGATCATTACTGATATAGACTCCTAAGTCTTTCTCCAGATCGGTCTCAGTCAAGTTCCTTCCCAAGAGAGAGTAATCGATCTTTGGGTTTTTATAACCTATGTGCATTACCTTACATTTGTCCAAGTTGAATAGCATCTGCCAAGTAGCAGACCATTCGCCCAACCTGTCAAGATCATTCTGAAGCGTTCTTACGCCCTCTTCAGTACCTACACTACTTCCTAATTTGGTATCGTCTGCAAATTTGAAAATTGTACCTAAGGGACACCACTGGTGACGGGCGCCCACTCCGAAGCCACTCCATTTATTACCACTCTCTGCTTTCTATTTTTTAACCAATCTTCAATCCAGTTGGAAACGAGCCCAGTGATTCCTAGTCCTCTGACTTTAGCAACCAATCTCGCGTGAGGAACTTTGTCAAAGACTTTTGGAAAGTCTAGATATTATTATTATGCATATTATGGAAAAACTCTAACAAATTTGTCAGACAAGATCTCTGTCACCTAAATCCATGTTGAGAATAAAAAATTAGATTGTTAGATTCAAGATGATACACAATACGTTCTGTAATGATAGATTCCAACAGTTTGCCGACAAATGATGTTAAACTGATCGGGTCGGGCGGTAATTACAAGGATTTTCCATATCACCCTTTTAAAGATTGGTGTTACATTTTCTAACTTCCAGTCGGTTAGTTGGAACTTTCCTTAACGAGAGAGAGAGAGAGAGAGAGAGAGTTACAAGAAGTTACAAGGACAAGAAGTAATTCGAAAAGCCTTGCTGTCCATACCGAGGAAGTACCAATGGCAACGGGTGCCAGGGAAAAATTCCAACACATTATCACAGCTAACTTCTCGAACATCTACCCGAGAAGACAGTAACACACATCCTCAAATAGTGTGCAAGATTCGGTCTAACCTTTCTTGAACTGATCCACAGAGGAACTGTTTACAACTTCTGAAGGTAACCTGTTCCACGTGTTACAGATGTTATAGGTAAAGTAATCCCCACACACACTAGTGCTAAACCGTTTCAAATCCAACTTCCAACTATTGGTGCGAATTGAGTTATCATTTAAACTAAACATGCTTCTAAAATCGACATCGTCGAACCCGTGTAAGAGCTTGAAAACCTCGATGAGTTGACCGCGCAGCCTCCGAGTTTCCAGCGAAAACAAATTCAGGGCACGTCAGCGTCGATTGTAGCCCATATGCCTAACAGAAGGGATTAACTTTATGGCCCTCGCCTGGACTCGCTCCAGCCTGTCAATATCTTTCCTGATGGTGGACGACCAGAACTGCACAGCGTACTTCAGGTGCGGCCGAACCAGGGAATTGTACAGAGAGAGAGAGCACAGTCTCCTTGTTCCGAAATCGAAATTGCCTCCTGATATAACCCAACAGGTTCTGGCTTTCTTTTCCCCTCTACGCACTGTTTGGTAAACTTAAAGTCGCTGCTAATTAACGCATCCAAGTCCTTTTCCAAATCAGTGGCTTCGATATTACTCCCCAACATGGAGTAGTCCGACTTGGGATTGACGTAGCCAATGTGCATGACCTTGCATTTACCCAAGTTAAACGGCATTTGCCATTTTTGGAGAGAGATAGATAGATAAATAGATAGATACATACAGACATACATACATACATACATTCGGTGGATTTTACTTTAATATCTAACAGCTGACAATTTCAAGACGACAGTTGGTTTGAAAAATCCAACATTTTATGTTCATAAATTAAAAGTGTTTGAAAATTTTAAAGATTAAAAAAAATTACTGGAAATAAATCAAACATTCCAATCCGAGAATATGATGAAATTTCTCCAGAATTAAATTTTAAACATAAAATTAAATATTTATACGTTCAGCCTTAAAGTGGTTTGATGTAATTATAATGATCGTTAGTCAGGAGGGACAGAAACTGGCACTGCGCTCAGGCTAGACGAACGGGGCCCATCGCGCTAACTCCCGGTTTATCATTACCAGTACCATCGGGCTACGACCTCAGTGTCTTCACTTTGCTGATAGTATTACTCTCTGAACTACAGACGCTGTCTTCTTATAATTATACTTAAGGGAAAGAACGCTAAACAAATTTAACTCGTAGACTTTTTGGTTTTTAAGATGTTTCATAAGTGAAATGATCAAGTTTATTATGTGCTGATTGCGTAAATGTATCAGGCATTGATGTGTCTAACAGATCTGATGTTTATGAAGAAGTTGTATTGTATGTAGGCCTGTACAGTTCGGAAAAAAGTTCGCTTAGAAACCAAAAAAGTTTTTTTATTTAAAAAATTACAATTTGGTAATGTTCTGTTTTTTCTTTGGAGGATACTTTTTTCCCTTTTCTTGACATTAATAACATTTAAAAACCAAAACCCAGTTATTAATTGAATCTTTCAACAAATTTAATTTCCTTAGGTATAGATGACGAACAGTTAATGTTAACCGGCGTTTTTAAATACATATTTCCTTGTTGTCGTGTCACCTCTTCCCCTGCAAAGTAGAATCGTCCTTATAGCGGAAAACAAAGCTTTCTTGATAAAATTCTTAAGATACCCCCAACCTTTTAAACACTGATATTAGATGTTGCACTTCCTGATCTAAAAGGTTATTATTACAATTCTGAACGCCCTTATAAATAAATCTGTTATAACCCCTTTCTGAACACTATCGTCATGATTTGAAAAAAAAAAACCCGGATGAATATATGCATCTTGATGAGTTGGTTTGCCATAGACTTTGAAGCAGAGATGGTTGTGTTCATCCCGACAAACTCAAACATAAAAAAAAAAATGGCAAATCTATTTCATTTTGTGATTCCACTGTAAATTTTAGTGAAAGAAAATTATTGTTCAGTGCATCTACAGGGTATATGATAAGTACGGTAACTCCCTATTTTAAAATTCATATAACTTCCGTATTTGTTACTCAATCTTAATGAAACAAACTGTAAATTATTTAGTATTTATTGAGGTTTTCATTCACAAACATTCACATGCACTTTGTACTTCCACATATGCTCCTGCATTATCACATTTCCTTAGACGAACAGGTATGTTGACCACTACTGCTCGTAACGTGCGTTCAGGAACATTCTTGAGAACATAGTTAATTCTTTCCCCAAGTTCATCATCATCTTTAGGTTTGTGGCGATAAACTTCTTCCTTAGCCAACCCCACAGAAAGAAGTTACGAGGTATTAGGTCTGGGCTACGAGTAGGCCATTCATGCGCACCACGTCTTCCAATCCATCGTCCTGGAAATTTGTCATGCAGCCATGCCTGCACATCGTTAGAGAAATGAGGTGGTGCTCCGTCCTGCATGAAATGAAAATTATCAATGTTATTCCATCGCGAAATCATTGGCCATACGCGATTTTTCAACATTTGCAGGTATTTTTCAGCATTCATTGTCTCGAATGATAAAAGGCCAAACAATAGTTGTGGATGTCATACCATACTAGCCTTCAGTTTTGCCCGACAGAAAGCTCAATACAGAAAACCTCAATAAATACTGAATAATTTACAGTTTGTTTCCTTAAAATTGAGTAAGAAATAGGGAAGTTATACAAATTTTAAAATAGGGAGTTACTTATCATCAGAGCTGTGACTAGCGCCGCTAAAACTAGCGGCGCTAGCGCCGCTAGTTTTTTAATAGCGCCACCACTAGCGTCGCTATATTTTCAAACTACTAGCGCATTTACCAGCGCCGCTAGTTTTTGAAATAAAAATTAACGCTATGCGCTAGCGCTAATTTTTATTTCAAAAATGAATTTAAAGTCTTCTATTCCATGGTATTAGGTATTTTTTATTTGTTATAGCTAGATTTAAATAAATATACTGGATTTAAATATATAAAAAGTTTTGTTACACTGGATTTAAATAAATAAAAAGCTTTGGTTCTATAGTATAATTGTTTCATTTAAACATCTTTTTGACAATATTACTGCATAGAAGTGTAACTAACATAATAGGTATTTTTTATTTGTTATAGCTAATATTGAAAACTAGCGCTAGCGCTAGCGTCGCTAAATTTTGAAATGACTAGCGTTAGCGCTAGCGCAGCTATTATTTTGCCTCACTAGCGCTAGCGCTAGCGGCGCTAGTTTTCATGAGTAGCGCGCACAGCTTTGCTTATCATACACCCTGTAGAACCACATCGACGTTCATTTTTTTATCGAAGAAAACAAAAGTGTCGTCGTTCACTTAACGAAACCAATTTATTCAGGGTAGAAGGTCAAGCGGTAGAAATTCCGTTTCCAAAAATTCCATAAAAAAGGGGTTAGAGAGAAAAGGAGAGAGAGGAGACCATAGTGCCCGCAGTGCGGATTCAAAAAGTTGCATTTGTTAGCGTAGGTGTAGCTGCTGTAGCATAAAGAATGAAAGTGAAAGTGAAAAATGAAAGTTTTTACACAAACTCGTCCGAAATACCAAAAAAAAAAGTAAAAAAAAGTGATTTGAGAAGACAGACTGAATCCTTTTTCATATTTTATACCAAGAACTTAAAAAATAAAGCTTTATATGAACTGATTTTCCGAGCAGAGAACGTTTTAGTACATTCGTTGGTGACTTTAATTGGAGGAATTTTCTTATGCCTTCTTCAGTTATTTTACAAATAACTTCAAGAAGAAAGAGTTTATCTTCTCTCGAAAGATACTGCAGTGGTTTTATTTTCTTTTAAGTGTGGTTTTTACTGGTTTTATTTTTATGCATTAACTTTGAGGACTTTTTCAATTATTTTCAATTAGATACAGTTATTTGAATATAGATTTCTATACATGTATTAATAATTAATATTGACAAAAATTAAAACGGTGCATACATATCCTAATGCATATATTTCAAATAATTAGAAAGCTGAAAAATAAACCAGAGTATTCAGACAATTTTATGAATTTTCAGATAATCCATCTATAAGTCTATAAGCATTCCCTGAAAATGTTAAAAATGTAATTAGTAGTATGCATGTCAATTAGGTAAAATTCCAGAAGCCAGACAGATTTCAGACAGTCCATAGTTACTAACCTGACCAAGCCTAACCAACTTAACCAGCTTAACACAACCTAAACAAACCTAACCAAACCTAACCTTACATATTACTAAGCTATTATGAACTCTGTCTCTCAACTTATTTTGGATTCTGGAATTTTGCCGTCGATTATTGTAATGACTTACAAAACAATTTTTATAATGTCGAATAAAGAGTTATACAAAACTATCTATACAGTAAGAAAACGATTCCTATAACAATCTACAAATATTAAAGTTAGTTAGTTTTAGCAAAAGAAATACAACTGATCTCAAAGGTCCATTGTTCAAACCCAGGTCAACCCTTCGAGGCGTAGAACACCTAAATTTGAAGTTACAGTAAAATCAACAAATGAACAACAGAAACAAAAATTAAATCACTTGACGCGAAATTATTAGAAACGAATTACTTAAAGCGAAGCCAATTTATAAATCCAATAAAATTTGGCATCAAAATTAAACTTCTTTCGGAAACAACGAAACAAGATCAACAAAAGACGGGAGAAACTCTCTACTCGATGGTCGCAGCTAAACTTAACTGAAACAAAATAAGTTAACTAAAACCCCGCCCCCAACCCTCAATCTAATGAATACAACTCTTTTTCAAAATCAAATGAAAACATCAACTTGTCAGAAGAAGGGTAATTTCCTGTGGATATTTTATTTTTCACATTTTGCGGCGCATGTAATAATGTTAATGAACTTGTTAAACATTAACTGTAACAACGGCTGTACAGTAACAATACAGAAGAGTAATAACAATACCAGAGGGTAATAATAACACTATCGAAAGGTAATAACAGCCTTCCTCAGGAACTAGCAAAAAAATGTTCTCTTTATTTACAGTGTACACAAAATTTAAATTAATATTCATGCGTGCCTATTTACCGATAGTTTACGACAATTGAATCATAAATCTTGTTGACATTGTATGAATGTATGTAGCGTATAAACTTGTATTCAAACAGAATTTAAAGATAAATAAGACTGTACTTTTGATAAGTAGCATATAAATACAACTATTTTTTATATCATCAACTGTTGCCGCAAAATAAAAGTCAACATCTTCCTTCCTTGACTAATCAATTTTAAAATTAGAAAGAGCCGTTTTGAGCAGAAAACTGAGATTTGTTTATAAAAAACCTCTGAACAGGTAGCTAGAACAACCTGAAAAAAGTGTTAGCAGCTGACGAGGAAGCTTCTAACAGTGGCTGCATCCTCCAGCGCGGGACACGTCAACGCGAAGAAGAGGCGACGTCAAACCAAAACATCAACGCGCTGGTGGCCAAACTTCCTCATAACTCCGTGCAGCGGGCTGTCTAGGGTTGGCCAGACTGGCAGTCGACGGCCTGTTGCGTGGCACGGTCAGAGTGCCGATCGGCTCCCGGGGCCAGACCTATTCTCAGCGTGCTATTTTTTCAATTACAGGGAGCAATTGCGTGCTCCCCGAACTACTCTTACTCTCTGGCGACATTAAGACTAATCCAGGCCCCACTACAACTTACACATGTCACCATACACAAAGACATAGACACAATAGCACTATGAGACACATACAGAAGTATAATATTAACATATTACAGTACAACGTAGATGGCCTCACAAACAAAATCATGCAGCTTAGGGAATTCGTACACAAACAAAACATTCACATAGCACTTATACAAGAAACAAAACTAAAACGCACACACAAAACACCCACCATCCCTGACTTCACGGCGATCCGTCAAGATCGTACTGGGGGTAACGGGGGTGAACTCATCACTTACATACGTAAAAGCATTAGCTACACTGATGCTACCCAAAACATTATAAACACAATCCAAGCAGATAACACGATAGAAATACAGGCAGTTAACATTAAAACACGCGCAAAACACAACACCACACTAATCAACATTTACATCCCACCAGATAGTTCACCTCAGGTGCCAGCCAATTACAATCCACAGTTACACAATCTGGCCTCTCTCACTAATGTCATCTTAGGAGGAGACTTCAACGCCAAAGACACTAGTTGGTACCTGCACAACCAAAGCAACACGCCAGAGGCGCCAACGTAGCCACACAACTAAACAGCCTCTTCATTCTTAACAATACAGAAGAACATACACACATACCACATCAAGAAGGATACTCAAACTCCTCCCCAGACATAACGTTCTGTTACCCCTCACTAGCAACACATACACAATGGAGAACAGAAAAACAACTGTCATCAGACCACCTGCCCATCATCATTACAACACATTCTACACTCTGCCCCAACAGCCTTAGGCACACTTACAGAAATTACAAGAAAGCTGATTGGGAACAGTTCAAAATACAGACTGAGGAACAATTCACCACATTAAACAGCACACCCATCATAAACATCAATACAACACTCAAGACATTTAATCAGATCATCAATAATGCAAACAAATACATACCGAAGGGCAACATTAGGAAATACAACCCAAATTACACTAGAGAAATAGCCCACCTCATAAGGCAACGTAACAACCTCAAATATAACACGCAAACCCCACACACAAAGGCCATAAAACAGCAGATACAACAGCTCAACACAGAAATAAACAACAAACTCAAAGAAAAACAAACAGAAACATTCAGGGAATTCATAACAACATTAAACCACTCCACAGATACATCCAGGCTATACAAGACTATAAACGGCATTACCCACTCTAACAGCGGCATTCACACCTCACACGCGGGTATCTGTCGCAGCCAAAATAATATCCCAACATACACACAACAAGCTAACATTCTAGTTAATCACTACGCAAAGATAAGTCACTTAAACAGAGACAACAACCAGAAACATGCAGACAGACAAACAGCCAGATACAAGAAAACCTACAGACTCGACACAACCATTACACCCTTCAATACAGACCAGACCACCAAGATCATCAAAAACATTAAAAATTCGAAGGCTACTGGACCAGACAACATATCTAACTTACACCTTAAACACTTGGGCCCACAAGGAATACTAGCTCTCACAAATATCAGCACATATTCATACCAACACTGTATTATTCCTGACATATGGAAACACGGTAAAATTATTACACTACTCAAACCAAACAAAAATCAAACAGAACCAGCTTCCTATAGACCCATTACTTTACTATGCACACCTTCCAAAGTAACAGAAAGACTAATCTTACAAATCACCAACCCACACATTCCACTATCGCCTACTCAACATGGATTCAGACCTCACCACTCAACCACGACATTACTCACTAACCTCACGCAGCACATCATGGATGGCATCAACTCCAGACGACCAGCTCAACGTACACTATTAGCAACAATAGACATTAGTAAAGCATTTGATGCTATCCCACGCTTCCCTCTCATAAACAAAATACTCAACACAAACATGCACAATAACACCAAAAGGTGGCTGAGCAACTATCTTTCAGGAAGATACTCACATGTCACATTTAATGGCAAGTCATCCAAAAACAAGCTTTTTCCGAACGGGGTCCCTCAAGGCTCTGTTCTCTCACCAACACCCTTCAACTTATACATGCATGACATTCCAACACCCATAGATAACAAGCTTACCTTATCATCATATGCAGATGACATCACTCTAACATCCACCCACAACAACATCGACACCGCTACAAATAACCTACAAACATACATAAACAGTATACAAGACTGGCTCACACACAATAGACTCAAAGTAGCGCCCACAAAATCAACCATCACCTTGCTTACAAGCAACACAAAAGAACACCAGGTAATTCCACAGCTTACACTAAACAACATCAACATTCCACACAATCACAGGACCAAAATACTTGGGGTCACATACAACACATCATTATCTTTTGCGAACCACATTCAGGATATTAAAAACAAATGTACGTCAAGACTTAACACGCTTAGGGTACTAACAGGCACAAACTTTGGACACCAGCAGGAAACAACATCACTCATATACAAACAATATATTCGCTCAGTTATAGACTATGCTAGCCCATGCTGGGCACCCATTATCTCAAACACACACATAAACACCTTACAGACAATACAAAACAACGCACTTCGTATCATTACAGGATGCACTCAAACAACACCAATAGAACACCTGCACACAGAAACAAAAATACTGAAAGTTAGGGAATATTTAGACATGAGGGGAACACAATTCATGGCAGCAGCGACAACTAACCCACAACACCCTTGCCACTACATGTACAATCACGCACCGACACCTCGCACCATTAAGGTAACACCAGAGAGACATTATAACCAAATACTCCATTCCATACCACGCCCCACAGACATCACACAGTACAGAAAACACATACACACACACCTAACCCACAAAGCACTGACACGACTCGGTCCGAATGCGGTCCTAGGTGCGAAGCCGCCACCCATTAACAGGTCAGAGATCAGTCTGAGCAGATCGGATCGAGTTAACTTAGCACGAGTCCGATGTGGCCATCACCCCAACTTACTAACATATAAACACAGACTAGACAACTCCATAGACGACACCTGCCACCTGTGCCAGGACACACCACAAACAATTGAACACATTATGACAGACTGTACCGCTCTAGCACAACAACGAACACAACACAACATCACTAGTGCGCTGAACCTCTGGTCCACTCCGAAGAGGGCGATCGGTTACCTGCGTGCCGCCGGCTTGCTCGATCAGGGTGGGCTGATCGGCTAAACAACAACAACAACAACAACAACGGCAACGTAAGTCAACCTTATTTTACAGTTCAATCCTGAAGCGGGAACAAAAAGCAATCATTTGATTTTAAACCAAATCAGGAAAGTCCGGTGCCATTGTCTTCCAAATATGATGACTGAATTTCAATCAATTGTATAGAGCAGTAGTATTTAACCTTTTTTCGCACTGTTTCCCCTTGAGCTAGCCAACAAAATCATAATTACCTTCCTCCTATTTTTAAATGACAAATATGAGAAAAGGAAAATTAGGAAAGAATAACAATTTTAGTGGAATCATAACAGCTTTTTACTTCGAGAGTGGCGCCATCTCGTTACCCCCACGAAAAAGGCCGAATTACCCCCGGGGGGTAATTCGGGCAGAAGCAAAACTAATTTTTTTTTTACTTCTTAGTAAAAAACCCTAATATATAGAATATTGGTAATTTATAGAGGATATTTAAGATAACACCTTGCTGTATAAGTAATCTCGAGTATTTATACCGTTATAAGTTAAACAAAAGCAATGAAAGCACACTAACACACATACATAACAATTTCATATATAAAAAAAAATGTCAGCTGTTGCATGTAAATATAAAGTTGTTTCAAAAGTGTAAAAAATTTCGAGAAAGCAAAAATTTTGTGGGTAAATAATTTGATGTCGCTTACTTTATTTGCACCTATCATTGCAAAAATGCATAAATTTTAGATTCAAACAAGACTATATAGTATATACTGTATACATTCAACGGTGTAAATATCTTAGATGGTATCATTAGCGTATATTTTCGGTAGATTTTCCGTATTGTTTTATAATTTTGGTAGATTCTTATATTTTTATCAAAGAATTTCTGATTTTTCGTATCAACTTGTAACTTTGGTAAAAATCCATAAACTTTGGTAGAGTTAGTAACACTAATTTTTGTCGATAATGATAACTGATTTTTATTTCTGTGCATTTCATGTATATTTACTTATAGGAAAAAGTTTCATACGACTACATATAATAATAATATTTATACACATATTATGGACGACGGGGGAGGCACGTATCCAAGTGCCCCTTCCCCTGCGTGCGGTACTGAGGCCAGTAGTCTTTATCTTTCGTTCCTCTATCTTAGATTAAAGAAAAAGTCCTTTGTATTGCTTCTATGAGTTCTCTGTATGGGCTTGTGAGTACTGAGCAATACTTAATTATGAGCAAAACTAAACTTTTCCATAATATTATCATGATGTTTGCTTTTGCTACTGAAGCTCCTCCAGGTAATTCACAGTATTTTTCTAGATGTTGAGATTTTAATGTTATATGTAGTGTTCTCTGAATTCTGTATCTGATGATATTATTACTCCAAGATCCCTGACTTGTGGATTTGTTGTTATCTATTTGTTTTGTTGTATTTTGTGTCCTTTATTTTTTAGCTCCTTTTTGTTACTATACCATCTGATTAAGCTGGAATATTTCTTCGTTGGATTTCATATTGTTGTCATTCGCCCACTTGAATGATGTTTTAATGTCGTTTTATAATTTTTCTGTCACCTTTTGAGATTTCTTTGCATATCTTTGTTTTCGCGAAACACGACACGATGCTGTCATTAATATCTGCATCACTGTCTGCAGTCATTATGATAAACAGCAAAGGGGCCAACACCGTACCCTGTGGGACACAGATGACGGCTTCTGAGACTTCAGAGTTAACTCCATTTACTAACACTCTTTGTGTCCTTTGAGTCAGAAAATTAAATATTTATCGTCCAGCCCTGAAGCCATGCTGGTTCGGATTAAATAAATTCTTTTCTTGTAGGTAGTAAGTGATTTTGTCTCTAGTTACACGTTCAAAGCACTTAATAATATGGTAGGTGAGAACTACTGGTCGATAGCTATTAGGTATTGCTCTATTACCTCGTTTGAATAAAGGGGCAATGTTCGCGTTCTTTAATGGGAGTGGGGTTTGTCCTATGTCGAGTGATTCCCTTCAGAGTAAGTATAATGACTTGGCTATACTCTTTTTCCATTTCTTGAGAAACACGGCATTCTACGTGTCTGGCCCTGGTGCCGAATTTTCTCGTGTTTGTGAAATAGCCTTAATTATGTCTTCTTCCAATAATTCAAAATCCAGTAATAGATTCATGTCCAAACTTGTCCTTGACTGATTTGTATCTGTTCCAAGAAATTGATCCGGATTTTCTATTTTCATCTCTAGCTTAGGGGAACTGAACACCATGTTGAATTGTTCTTTAAGCAACTCGTTCATCTCTTTTGAATCATTTGTGTATTAACTTAGTCTAGCCTTTAAGTTAAAGAAAAATGAAATGTAAAGAAGGTTTTGATGCGTTAAAGGCTTTAACGGACAAACCCTCTTTACATTTAATTTTTCTTTTCGCAAAGGGGTAAAAGTATTTTGGGTTAATTTTTTATGTTTTCTGCTATCTTGATTCCTTTCTCGTTTGTTTTGTGGATGAATAATTGTTTTACGTCCAGTTCTATTTCGCATGTTTTTTCTCTAATTTGAATCTCTCTGCTTCAGTTTTGCATCCGTGTATATCTTTTACGGTTTGTTTCCGTTGTTTAAATGCTGCTCTGATTTTTCTCTCGTTTGTTATGTTTTCTTTTTTGTCTCTTCAGAAAATGCTTCAACAATATAGGTTTAGTTTAGTTTGCAAGGTTGCAATTCCCAGTCTATTCCCATTAATTCTGAATTTACACTTGCCCAATTTACTTTCACTGAATTCAGATTTAATTCTTCATATAATATTCTTCTATCTCTCTAGGACGAATGCTTGGAATCTGATGGCCTCGGATTTTTCTATCAATTAGCTTATGATTAGAAAAATTGGTTTGCGTTACATTTTTACGAGTATTTATTATTATGTCATTTTTTTTTGTCAAAATTGAAACCAAAATGTTCGCTTTTCGAGTCGCTACACAGTAGCCTTTATTAATGTTACCGTGGAACTTTTCAACATAAAAAACCATTTTTCTTCCATGTTATGAACGGAAAATTAAAATCTCCACAAATTAATATATTTGGTGCTGGGGTTTTAAGTGATTTTAACGCGTTTTCGATTTCATTTGTAACGAATTGAAATTCAATTTTTGTGGTGTTTGGTGGTCTATACACGTTCAAAATGATCAAGTTTAGTTCTTTTACTTTTAAGATAAGAATTTTGACTATGCTGTTTGATTTATACAGGGCGGTACGAAAGTAATGCCTCTTCCTTTATTTCTCACTAAATATAATTCCAGTTACAATGAAAATTACAGGGAATATGCTTACATACGTGGCAAATATAAAATTATTTTTTCTTCATAGTCTTCGTCAACTGCAATGCACTTTTGCCAACGTTGAACTAAACGCTATATACCGGCGTTGTTAAGCTGTCCCAAAAACAAATGCCATGACTTTACCCGCAGAAGGCTACGTTCTGAACTACTTCTTTGCTGGTGATGTCTTATGGTGCCACTTCATAGACTGTCGCTTGGTTTCGGGGTCATAATGGTGAACCTACAGGGATTAGACAAAATAATATGAACACCCGCCGATTTCACCGGTTATCTTTACGGACTGCTCAGACACAAAGTAAACGGTCAAATGACTGGCAAACCTATTTAAATGCGTAACAGAGAGTGTATACGTCATGTTATAACCCTCATGTTGTTTTTACAGATCTGAGTGAATTATGAATTAGCGGTTATGAAAGACCTGTCAGACTTCCAAAGAGGGCAAATTGTCGTAGCGCGGATGGCTGGTGCATCGGTGACGAAACCGCTCAATGTTCAATGTATCCAGAGAACTGTCTGTATGGTCATGTCTGCATACCAAAACATGGAAAGACAAGCACCGACAAATGCAATAGTGGACGCAAGAGAAGCTGTGTGTCGAGACCACCGGGTGCTAAGCGCATGTACAAGAACCATAAGACCACAGCTCCAAAAGTGACTGCAGAGCTTAACCAGCATCTTGCAAGCCCGGTATCGACCAGAACTGTACGTCGCGAGCTCCATGGAGCTGGATACCATGGGAGGGCTGCAATTGCCAAACCCTTCCTTTCGCACATCAACATTGAGCGGCGCAGAATGGTGTAATGACCATAAGAATTTGGTCAATGGACCGGTGGAAGAATGTAGTCTACTCTGACGAATCCTCCTTTACGCTATTTCCATGTTCCGGTCGAGTTTACGTCTGGAGACAGCCTAAAGATGCTTATCCCCGACTGCCTGACTCCAACCGTTAAGCATGGAGGCGGATCTGTGATGGTTTGGGCAGCAATATCGTGGAATACTCTGGCCCAGCTGTAGTAATGCATGGTAGGGTTAACGCCCAGGTCTATCTGTCAATATTGGCTGACCAGGTCCATCCCACGTTCCAGCTGTGTTCCCAATGGCGGCGCCGTCTTCCAGGATGATAATGCACCAATCCACACCGCTGGGGTCGTTAAAAACTGGTTTGAAGCATGTTAGTGAAGTAGAACGCTTGGATTGGCCTCCACAATCCCCGGATCTTAACATTATCGAGCATCTGTGGTGTCAGTTGGAGCAGCAGGTCAGAAGCCGATTCCCCTGCCGTCTTTTGGAGGAACTGGAGCAGGTTTGCTCGAAGAATGGCTCAGGATTCCTCTACCACTGTCCAAAAGCTGTATGAATCAATTCCCCGACGCATTGCAGCTGTTATTGCCGCTAAAGGAGGACCAACTCCATATTAAGAATAAAAACCGCATTTATCAAGGTGTTCATATTATTTTGTCCAACCCCTGTATGTCTCGTCGCCTTTGATTATGCGCGATACAAATACATCACCTTCGGCTTCGTAGAGTTCGAACAGTTCCATATAGATGGACTTCCGATGGGCTTTGTGCTCTTCTGTCAACACTCTTGGGACCCACCACGCACAAATCTTTGAATACCCATGTTCCTGTATGATGCTTATGACTGCTGGGTTTCCAATACGTACTGCCTCACACAACTCACGTGTTGTGACGCGGCAATCTTGTTTAATGAGCGTATCAATCCGACTCTTGTTTTTCGGTGTCACTGCGGTTGCTAGCCGACCACTTCGATGCTTGTCGTCGATATCAGTTTCCCCGCTCTTGAAACGTTTTGTCTAACAGTGCTCACATCAACGATAGAGTCGCCGTACACATTCTTTAAACACCTATGAATATCCACTGGAGGAACCTCTTCCGCAGTAAGAAATTCAATAACTGTTCTCTGCTTCGTACGTACATCTAGCGGGGCAGCCATTTTGACAGCGTGATGCGTTGTTGTCACGTGGCCGATCACAGCGCCGCTCACTTAAAATGGTCTGGAGATACAAACCTTTCATTGTGATCTCGCGTACCTTTCCTACGACGCTTTGGTTACGAACTGAAAAGTAAGAGGCATTACTTTCGTACCGCCCCTCGTACTTACCTTCATTTCATCTGCGTATGTTTTTCATATACAGTAAATAAAACAGCCTCCTCCTTTTGAAGCAAATCTATCCGTTCTGTATATGCTGTAATCCTTTAATGTTATTTCCGTGTCCTCGATGCGGTATCCGATCGATTTTGTTGGTTTCTGGTCGGTGTTGTCTTTTTTATGTAGAAAGATGGAGTCAAGGGCGTGTGCCCGCAAAAATGCCCCCCTTTATGAGAAAGAGAGAGCCAAAAATCGAGGTCTCCGAGGCTCACAATGCTATTTTATTTTTTATAAATTTTGAAAAGATTGTGTTGTGTGTTAAATGCATATATGTGTAGTAAAGAATAGAGAGAGAGGCGCGTGTTTGGGAGCATGCTGGACTGCTCACGGGGTAGATGAGAGACACTGTTGGGCAGATGGATGTTGCATGTATTGTTGGTGGGCATATATCTGGGAAGTTTGGTTTTTTCTCATTAAAAGGGTGACAGCTGGTCTTTTATCACTCTTATTTCTTCAAAAAAATTTCTTCGTTGATCATGTCACTTTTTTTATTTAGGGCTTGAACGGGTTTTCCTCTTTCTCTTTTTTGTGTACCTTAATGTGCAAATAAGGATACTCCATGTTGAGATATTTTTGCTCACTAATATATATATATATTTTATACACCTTGGTTTTGCTTCCGCCTGAATTGTTCATTCTGACGAAGGTCAAGCGTGTCACTCCACCTTAGACCTACAGTTTAACGTGAAATCCGAACCACGCCCCACCACCAGCCCAGCGTCTTAACCACTAGGCCACCCAGGGTACCTATTTATTTATCAACCAATTTCTTTTTTATTTTTTTATTGTGTGGAAGGATGAACAGCTGTGTTTTGCTGCGCGCCGGCTCTCGTCACCGGGTCTTGATCCCGGGCCGGATGGATTCGTAGTCAATGACGCTAACCACTACACCACCGAGGTGTGTATATATATATATATATATATATATGTATATATATATATATATATATAAGTAGTATAGCCGCAACATGTCGGACAGCAATGGATCAATTAGAAAATTTCCCCCCTCACCGTCCTTCATGGCGGTCCTCCACCGTCCTTCATGGAGGTCCTCCACCGTCCTTCATGGCGGTCCCTCCTTTATGAGGTGTCCTTCATGGTCCTTCAAAAAAAAAAAAAAAGGGGGAAAAAAGGAAAAAAAAAAGAGGGGAAAAAAGGGGGGTGGAAGGGGAAAAAATAAAAAATAAATTTAAAAATAAATTTAAAAAAATAAATTTAAAAAATTAAATTTTAAAAATGATTCGTCTTCACCTTCCTTCAAAAAAATTTAAGAAAGGGTTGATCCTGGCCTTCCTCCTTCAAAAAAGTTCTTTCATGAGGCAAACAAGAACAAACATGAAAAAACATACATACATTCGAGTACTTTCTGTTCAGGCAAGTTAGAAAACAGTAGAAATGAAAACTTATATGAATATCTGAAAGGTTTTAATAGGCCTAACGAGATTACGCATCGACATCAGCACATCGAATTTTCAAATGTTAACAAATTGCGAACAATACATAAATGAAAATCAGAGTGATCATATTTTAAACCGAAAACAAGTTCTTTGTTTAAGATCTGTATTATGAAAAATAAAATTAATATTTATTATTTTAATTTAAATAAATTAATTTCTCTCTTTTTTAAGGGAAACTGGCTTATTTTCAAACGAGATGACCTTCAAATACAATATATATTCATATCACACGCATATATGTTTATTTACTTTTAAATATGTAGTTTTCTGTTATTTACATCGATATATTCCATCACATTCACTTTCACATGTCATCTTCTGGTATATGAATTAATAATTTTACCGTTCATGAAATTTCGTTATAAAATTGCATGTGTTAAAAAGAACCAAGTTGCCTAACGCGGCTTTGAAACTGAAGCAGCAATTCTGTTATCCTCCTCTAAACATCCACTTAAATATTACTAATATTGATTTATTGTTATTATTACATACATATGTACACGTATAAGAGTATTTAAATTAAATATATTGATTTCAATTCCCTTCGTAATAAAAGCAAACTGACAAAATTCTGCCTTCTAAGCCAACTGACGGAGTAATATATGCTTTAATTAAACAGATGTTGCTATCAGGCAACTCATCATAGTCATCGAATAGAATCAACTAGTGAACTAACATATATATATATATATATATATATATATATATATATATATATATATATATATACTTTTAAAGAGAACATTACGTAATTTTATATTTTAGAAGTACAAATCATCAAATTTTATTTCCATCTTAGCCATGACTTCTTTCCACGGTAGTAAACATCAAATTATTATTCTTAAGTTTCTGTAAACCAGTAATTGCAATTGTCTTTTTATCTTATTCCTATTATGTCTATAAATAAAATTTACGCAGTATCCATTTCATAAGAGAAACAACACCTATGATCTTAAAGAATAATGTTAGCTTCTTGGTTTATTTCGAATCGAATAAGTTTACCAACAGTATATAATACACACACACACACACACACACACATATATATATATATATATATATATATATATATATATATGTTAATCACAGACCGTGCATGGAGCAAGGAACTCTTATGGGGAAATTGGGGGAATTTCACAATTAAACACGTGAAATGAATGAAGGGTACAGCTGTGTATATATATATATATATTTATTTATTTGATAGGTTCACTGATTCAATCTACAGTATTTGCATAATTCTTTGTACGTTGATTATATTCAGCATCTCAGTTCACATTCTTACCAGATTTTTCAGGCTAGTTAATAAACAATTTTAAAACGTATGTAATTTTTTCTAATAATTTAACTGTAACGAGTAGTAGTTAAATACTGCTAACAACTTTTGGTTATAAACTACACAGGTCTACGAATGAGAAATTTGTAAGAGCAGTTTTCTTACTAACAGTTGATTTTATATAAATCAAATACTCTGATTTCGAATAAGGCGTACATTTTACTATCACGTAAGAATTTTCTGCAAACTGGAAGGGAAACGCAGCTACATAAATAAATATTATTTATTTCAATTTAGGTATCTATTTCGTTTTGCTATGTTAATTACAAATGCAAACAACTTTAAAAAAAAGATTGTTATTTAAGCCAGCTAGTTTTCTTGCGGCCTATGCTATGGTACTTTTATATAGTAATTCTGTTGAGCCCATTTCAACATCCAACAGTAGGCAGGCGTCGTGCTGACGGCACACATTCAATGACATCTTATTAGTTTTTAATAAAAATTAATTTGACTCAGTTTTAATTAAAACTAATTACATGTGTAATATGAAATATGACATTTTGTGAAATTCAACATTATAGAAACGCTCCTTGAAATATTTTTCGCGATACAATTTACATGATCATTCCATTGCAAATTCTTATCTAGCATTACACCAAGAAATTCTGTTACAGCACACGCCTTTTTGGCGATTTCATTAACATTAAGTTCATCATGATATACATTTCTTTTATTAGTAAAAATATGAAATTTGTTTTACTAGTATTTAGGAAGAGTTTATTGGTGGTCAACCATTTTATTACACTGATGAATTCTGAAGGAGATATATTCTTAGCTGTATTAACATTTTTGCAAGAAAAAGAGACAGTTGTATCATCTACAAACATTATGAAGTTCAGTATATTTGATGAACGTGGAAGGTCATTTATATATAATAAAAATAACAGTGGACCCAGAACGCAGCACTGTGGCACACCATGCTTGACAGGCGCTTTAGTTGAGCAAACCTTATTTACTGATACATAATGATATATGTTGGACAACAACCAAATAAGTAGGTTTCTCAAAAAAAAAAAAAATTCTCATTTCCAGTTAATAGAAAACTTGGAAAGGTCTTTAGAAGGTATAACTCTGGTATTTAGCATCGTTGCCTCGTTCATGAGGCAATACCACCAAAGAAGTTCAAATCACATCTTCAACAATAATTCAAGTAAGGATCTTTCACTACACGGTCGCTTTCGTTTATTTTAGCAAACCTGAAACTTAAATACTCTCAAATTCTGAATGCTTTATACAACAAGAGGAAGAAATCGTAATTTCTCTCAAAACTGTCCTAATTCCATTATTCTAAATCCACATATTCTCTGTGATATATATATATATATATATATATATATAGTACTTACTTATGTCTGTTGATTTTTACCCATTCTTCAACAGAATGTACAAGCTGTTGCAAGCTAGAAGTCGGGGATACGGGGAAACTTTATTATTATTATTATTATTATTATTAGTAGTAGTAGTAGTAGTAGTAGTAGTAGCAAGGGTAACAGTAGTTTAAAACTTATCCTCACTTCTTCACATCTCTCTTTCATTGCAATCCTAAAACACCTAAGCTATCCGCTGAAGCAGGAGTCACGCCAAACTATTTTACATCGAAAGCATGCTAACATCTACATAATAACAGAAATGAGCCCGCATATACAATATACGAGTTTACCCATTTGGTTAATACCACAATGCTTTTGTATCACTCATTACCTATCTGTATTACCTAAAAATTAGCTAGCTAGTTGTCAACTAGCGATCAAAATAATGTAATGTGCAAATTTTTAGTTTGGAACCAAGCCTTAAGCACGGTCCCAAACGCACACGCACACACACACACACACACACAGATTCTTTCAGAAAAGGGGATATATATATATGTGTGTGTGTGTGTGTGTGTGCACAAGCACCACACACACACAGAATCTTTCAGAAAAGGGCATATATATATATATACACCATCCCAAATTTTAGTGTTCCGTTCGATGATTCATCATTTCACGAAGGTTAAGCTTGTTTTCTCTCTGTCTCTCTCTCTCTCTCTCTCTCTCTCTCTCTCTCTCTCTCTCTCTCTCTCTCTCTCTCTCTATATATATATATATATATATATATATACATATATATATATATATATATATATATATATATATATACATATTAAGATGTATACTTCACTTAAATAATGATATGCATATTATATATAATCATGTAAATATAAATATGCATAATATAAAGATTTTATACAGAGTAAATGACTAACAATAAATATCGTATTATGAAGCAAACTGTGGAATGACATCTCGATCTCAAACTGTGGTTAATAGAAAAACGTGTTTTCATTTTTGTAATCAGGGTAAAAAGAACATAAGAATCACCTATATTTAGCAAATGGAGAAAAACTTTGTTGATCAATGTTATGATGTGATGAATATGTGCATTTGTACATTGTGGCAAGACCATAGTTCATGTGACAATATTAATAATACGAAGAGACGCTAGATTACATTTGACAGCTCAAATACTAAGGATAGAAATGGAATTAACAGGAAATAGTACAATAATGTCGGATGTAAGTAGAGCCACAGTCAGACGTCTTTTTATCATGAATCCCATAGCTTACGAAGATTATATATATATATATATATATATATATATATATATATATATATATTTACAAACATGTTCTGAATCAATTATTCAGCCGTTAATGTTCTCATATTTGATGAAATAAATTTCTAATAATAAAATTTTTTAAGTTTATACATCTCTATTTTATGTTTATGTACAACACTTTTTGGGAACAGTTGGACGGAGAACGCCAATATGTATATATATATATATATAAAATGTTAAAATTTGAACACACATGAGCGTGTAACAACATAGTGTGAGCCTTGTCAAGCAATTATACGACGCTGGAAAAAATAAATAATTAGATAAATATAAATGAAAAATGTAGACGGAAATGGAACGATTTGAGAATCTCCCCGTCAAGACCCACTTACGAATTTATGAGTTATACATCTACTAGAGTTTCTGGTAGGATGATGGCTTCATACTCTTTTACAATGTATATTTGAGAATAAAGGGGGATCATTCTAGCCTAAACATCCAAAAACCGTACAGCAGAGATCACCCCTACAAACAGATAACATTTTGTAGACGCCTAAACTACATGAACAAGCAGGAGCCCCCAAATAAAAGTTCACATACTTCATGCTCGTAGAACCATGTAGTTTTTATAATGCTAATACATGAATGATAATTTAACAGACTGTTTTCGCGACTCTTTCTGTTTTACCCTAATTCTTCCACGTGTATAACTATACTGTATGTTGTGATAAACATTCTTTGACAAACTTTTCAATGCATACATCCTATCGCTGGATGCATGTAAAACTCAATTTCGCACGCTTTTCACACATCTCTGTTGCATTATCACCCGGCTGTAGCATTTAGGACAGCGTTTTTCATGGATTAATGCGAGAGACCAGTGCACCCTGAAAATCATATTGTCAGAATTTACGAGTATATATAAACATAAGAACAAATAAATTCCATATAGGCTACTGCTGATCAAAATAATAATCAAAACACTACAAATACATAAATGTTGTGAAACCTATAATAAAATAAGTTTACAAAAATAGTTGCTAATTATAAAGCCATCAAAATTCAATAAAATTAAGCATGTACGAATTACTTCTCAAAACTCTAAGTTTTTAAACATTGCGTTTCATGGCATCATGCATCTTCTACAACAAACAACCACACACACACAACACAAACACACACAACACACACACACACACACACACATTAGCTTTCTGAGTTTGGTTCGAGGTCTGTAAAAAGGTACACCTTTCTTAATGCACGAAGGTCACATTCATACTGAATACACCCTGGTGTAGGATTTATATTATCATTATGAAATGAAGTTCATTCCTAACTACGGTCTCGGAGTTAGATAAATGTTTCAGTAGTAGCTAGGTGTTAGTAAAGGTATTTATATGTTAATGAACTCCTACGATGAGATATTCTGTATTGTACATTTTGTACCAAATATATTTTCCTATCTCATTATCTGAACTTGGCTTATAATAGGGTTTGATGAAACCTTTATATCAGATTTTGTTCATGATTAGAAAGTGGCGTTAAAATACTCGTAGCTAAAAGTAAAAATCTGGAAAAATTTGTGAAGGAATGTTCATAGGAAATTTCGATATTGTAAAGTATTAAAGGTATATATATATATATAATATATTATAATTATATATATATATATATTTATACAGGGTGGGGGAAAGTAGCCCCTATTTTGGATTGGTAAAAAAAAAATACGTATATCCATTTATTCAGAAGAAATAATATGAAAAGGTAGGCATACATGGTAGGTTTTCTCTAAAATTCAATGTGGGCTCCAACTCTTTCCACAGCTTCTGGAGCCGCCCAGGAATGGCGTCCACTGACTTTAGCAGGAACTCCGGCGGGTATTGGAGGACATGACTTCCCGAATTTGGTCCTCCAGTTCTTCCAATGTCCTGGTTTGGTGCGGTAGACTTCTTCCTTTACCACCCCCAAAGAAAGAAGTCGCACGGTACGCCTGAAAAACGCAGAACGGTTCGTTCAGTGTAACGGGTGTGGTGTGGTATGACCTCAGATCAGGTTGTGGGCCCGTTCCTTCTGCGCAACACCATGAATGACTGAGCGGTACTTGCTATGTTACGAAACGAGGTTCTGGCCGGTGTCAGCACATGGGAGAACATCGACGATTGATATTTATGCAAGATGGCGCCCCTCCGCACTTCGCTCTTGTTGTCCGTGAGTGGCTGGATGCCCACTTCCCTGGGCGTTGGATGGGTCGTCGTGGTCCACATCAATGGCCAGCCAGGAGCCCCGACTTGACACCGTGCGACTTCTTTCTTTGGGGGTGGGTAAAGGAAGAAGTCTACCGCACCAAACCGAGGACATTGGAAGAACTGGAGGACCGAATTCGGGAAGTCATGTCCTCCATCCCGCCGGAGTTCCTGCTAAAGTCAGTGGACGCCATTCCTGGGCGGCTCCAGAAGCTGGTGGAAAGAGTTGGAGCCCACATTGAATTTTAGAGAAAACCTACCATGTATGCCTACCTTTTCATATTATTTCTTCTGAAATAAATGGATAATATACGTATTTTTTACCAATCCAAAATAGGGAGCTACTTTCCGCCCACCCTGTATATATATATATGTATATATATATATATTATGCAGGAAGGAAGGGCCAAGGGCAAATGTCCGCAAAAGCGCCCCTCCCATAGAAGAGAGCCAAAATCATCGTCCGGGATTTTCGAGATGCCTAGGCACGAGGCGTTTGAAAGATGGGGTCATAGACAGGAGGAAAGGCGGATTGATGAAGATTTTTCCAGAGTTCACTGGTTGAGTAGATGAAAGACTGAAAATGCCGATTAACCCTTGTATTAGCTAGTTGAATAGAAAAGGATTGAGAAAGTGTAGAAAGTCTGGTACTGCTCGCTCTCCTTAAAGGAGTAGGCATGAAGTTTTAGAATTTAGAAGAGCAATGAACGTTACGACAGCGATAGTGAAGAGAGAGTGAGGTAACATTGCGGTAAAGAGAGAGAGAATGAAGACAATCAGTAAGAGGGGGGAACTGATGAGACGAAAAGTCTCTGATTCCATCATGTCAAGCACAGCTGTGTGGTTGAAACCACCCACACATGAGAAACATACTCCATACAGGGGCGAATATGACCCCTGTACAGAGACAGCAACTGAGTCGGTGTGAAGAAACTGCGGAGGTTCAGTACAACTAACCTCTTAGAAGGTGTTTAAGAAAGCGAGTATATGTATTCTTTCCAGGAAAGATCACGAGAAAAGGAAACGCCAATGATGTTAAGAGAAGAGGAAGGGGAGCTATGAAGAATAGGGACCCCAGCCTTCTTTAGTTAGCTTTATAAAGCTAACTAAAGAAGGCTGGGGTCCCTATTCTTCAATAGCTCCCCTTCCTCTTCTCTTAACATCATTGGCGTTTCCTTTTCTCGTGATCTTTCCTGGAAAGAATACATATACTCGCTTTCTTAAACACCTTCTAAGAGGTTAGTTGTACTGAACCTCCTCCGCAGTTTCTTCACCCCGACTCAGTTGCTGTCTCTGTACAGGGGTCATATTCGCCCCTGTATGGAGTATGTTTCTCATGTGTGGGTGGTTCAACCACACAGCTGTGCTTGACATGATGGAATCAGAGACTTTCGTTCATCAGTTCCCCGCCTCTTACTGATTGTCTTCATTCTCTCTCTCTTTGCCGCAATGTTACCTCACTCTCTCTTCACTATCGCTGTCGTAACGTTCATTGCTCTTCTAAATTCTAAAACTTCATGCCTCCTCCTTTAAGGAGAGCGAGCAGTACCAGACTTTCTACACTTTCTCAATCCTTTTCTATTCAACTAGCTAATACAAGGGTTAATCGGCATTTTCAGTCTTTCATCTACTCAACCAGTGAACTCTGGAAAAATCTTCCTCAATCCGCCTTTCCTCCTGTCTATGACCCCATCTTTCAAACGCCTCGTGCCTAGGCATCTCGAAAATCCCGGACGATGATTTTGGCTCTCTTCTATGGGAGGGGCGCTTTTGCGGACATTTGCCCTTGGCCCTTCCTTCCTGCATAATATATATATGTTAACCCACCCCTTTATGGCCCTGAGTCGGTTCGGATTCGACGGGGGGGTTCTGGTTAGGAGGCTGCAACGGATGCTTCTTCTTTATACTTTTCTATAATTCTTTTCTCTCGCTTTATGGGGTCGACACTCTGTTAATTCTTTTCTTCCAATAATAGAAGATAGCCCAACTCGAGGGGGAAAATAAAAACTTTCTCTTACTTTGGTTTACTTCTTAAAAATTACAGTTGGTACTCTGAATTTACAAGGGTAGAGGTTCGACCTCTTTCGACCATGGCTCAGGCCGGAATCTAAAAATATTTTAAGGAGGCAAGGGGCCTCTGCCCCCTCCTAATGAGGTGCTAATCTGAAGTCTAATGCAGAAGTGCTCTAATTGAAGTCCTATAATGAAGTCCTAATCCGAAGTGCTAATCAGCAGCGCTAATCTGAAGTCTAATGCAGAAGTGCTAATCTGAAGTGCTAATCAGCAGCGCTAATCTGAAGTGAAGTATTTTACAAATATACGTATAATATAACTTAAATGTTTGGGGGAGAACAGTTGAAGGTTAAATTTCCCCCCTTTTTTTAAACACATGATCAGATGTTTTTTGAAAGATTTCAACTAAAAACAATAAAAAAATATAAAAATAAAAAAGAACAACTATCGCTGATTCTACATTCCTGAAAGCGATATAATTTCGTATTAGCACATAAGCACAATTTTGAGTACATGACTGAGTACGTATTAATTTTGGTTCATTACAATTACGATTACAATTACCAATTAATTCATATTCACTTATTATTGTTTTAATTACAATTCCATTAAAGTACATTATTACATGATAAATTAAATCATTACATTTAATTACAATTTTAGCAAATTGTTAATTGACATATCTACTACTGAAATAATCTAAATAGGTGATACCATTGATATAATGAAGGGGAGTTAACCGTTGTTCTATAATTTAAAGGGGATTAACAACAATGTTATATATTTATAGTTAACAATAATTACGCCAAATTATGTTAAATAATATTAGAACCTGGTTGGTTATCAGAGTTTGAAAGTCTAATTAGCCAGCGATGAGGAAAGCGGAGGAAAATACGATATTTATGATAACGTAATACATAAGTAATACGGAATTTGAATGACAGTTAGGTAGAAATAGTAAGTACAAGTAATGAGAACGGGGATAACTATGTGACGTAAGCCGATAACGAACTAGTGGCCAGGCAGAGAAACAATACAGTATATTATAATAACATAACACATAATATAACATAACACATGAT
Source organism: Bathynomus jamesi (assembly GCA_023014485.1). NCBI lineage: Eukaryota > Metazoa > Arthropoda > Malacostraca > Isopoda > Cirolanidae > Bathynomus > Bathynomus jamesi. Next base: position 208,227 of record JAJOZX010003711.1, on the reverse strand, counting down.
AATGTTATAAATTCGAATCAAAGCGAAAGGAGACTTTTTAACTTTGAGCGTTCGAATTCTGCTGCGATGAGCGGAATGTGATCTTGCTAAGCATTTATTCGAGTTCATCTCGGGAGGTCAATATAATTAAAAATGAAAAAAATAATACGAGAACGTTTTTTCGCGTTCCCGAACGAACTGCGAAAGTTTTGCATTTCATGATTGACACGAGTAAAGATGATTATTTAATAAAAATTACATACGATAATGGTCAAGCTAAAATATGGACGTATGGGGGCGGGGATGAGATGCAAGACAATTCATAATTAATTATAATAACTTTTATAACAAATGAAAAATGGATAATGGATACGACTAAACCATAGAAAGGGTAGATCGTAGGGTTGTGACACGAACAAAAATAGGAAGCTACAAGTAAAATTATTATCCAAACTCGCGTTAAGCGATTTTGGTTCTTATGTAAAAATGGACAATGAATTCATATAATGATGGTGTAGGAATTGTTCATTGTTCACTTTTTACATTACTCTCCCCTTTTAAAATGATTTATACAATAATTTAATAGGGTACCATTAATACAATACAAATGAGAAAATAACATCCTAACAGGGTACCATTAGTTACAATACAAATTTTATACAGAACGATTTCGCGTGGTCGAGTACAATGCAGAGTATCCAAATTTTTAAAATGACACTTGCTTACAAAATATAAAAAAATCAAAGATTAATACTTTAGTTTAGACAAACATTTAATAGGATTAATACATTAATTTAGAGAACAATTAAGCTAGACAAAGAATGATATTGTAAAATTTTTAGCAAAATTTTATTTTATTTTTTTTTCTGTGGGGAAAATTACATTCACAATGAATAGGTAAGAGGGAAAAATATAAATCGTACAATCTATAAGCTAATTTTATTGACTAGTGTAGGTAAAAATAGAATTACGTAATGGATGATGTATAGACCTGTGGTCAAATGTGTATTTATGTTTGTGGGGTACAAAGTGTGTATCTGATAATTTTGAGACAGATTTAAATTCGACTACTAAAATTCATAACCATATACTGTAGTAGTATGTCAATTTGACTATAATTTTCGTTTGATACCTTACAAATGGTACAATAACAATTTAAGGATAGTTACTCACGATTAATTGAACAAAATAAAAGTAAAATACAAATTAAAAATATAAATCAATTATGCATTTCAACGAGCTAAATATAATTTTATAATATTCTAAAAAAAATAAAAGTAAATCGAGCCATAGATGAATTTTGATCAAGAATAAAAAAGTTATTGAAATGAAAGGGAAGCATTTCGAACAATCTTTTCTTTTAATAATTTCAGGTAAATTTTATATTAAAAATTATTTTTACATAAAAAAATATATATTAAAAAGGTTTAATAATTTTTGCCTGTTAAGTAGAAAAATTATACTCTTTCGTTGAATGTTGATAGAATTTGAATTATTTGATATTTTGGTCTGAAAACTTGTTTGCATATGATAAATAGATGTTTTATTGTGTAGAAGTTTTATTAAAATTAAATGACTGAAATTTAGGGTATGTGCGGTCATACGGGTAAATTTCCCGATCGTACAGAGCAGGATAAATTAGGTACATGATCGATTAATTGTTACGCTATTTCTGTCATCATATAATCAAAATAATTATAAAACTCGTTAAAAACTTTTGTAAAAACGGTTTTGGTCGACACTGGGTTCAACTGGGGTTGGGGGTGTTAAAATAAAATAAAATAAAAAAACAAAGTTTGGAGTACTACATTCGGGGGAATTGAGTGACTAAGCGGGGGATATAAGTCTGAAATTGACAATAAGTTTTTCGTAAGCACTTTGCCTTTTTTTTAAAAAAAAAAAAGATTGCTTGTCACACTACTTAGAACAAAAACTAAAAAAAGTTGAACAAAACGGAGGGACGGCATGTTCCTCATATACATTACAATACTTACCAAAATCATTACAAACAATTGTAAAAACGGTTTTGTGACAATTAATGAATTACATAACTATATATTTATATACATAACAATGCATGAAAAGGGAAAGACAAATCAGTGAATTTCCGTCTTACAAACAAAGAAAAAAGGTTAAACTAAAGACGCAAATCGGTCAATTCAGGTTGAATTTTTTTATTCTCTTTTACAACAAAAAAAAGGTTGAATTAAATTCTCTTGAACAACAAAAAAATGGTTGAATTCAATTGACTGCATTGAAAACTTGGGACTTGAAAACTAACTTCGACTTAAAAACTAACTTTGACTTGAACTCTCTGACTTGGAATAAATCTCTCTGACTTGGAATAAATCTCTCTGACTTGAAATAAATCTCTCTGACTTGAAATAAATCTCTCTGACTTGAAATAAATCTCTGACTTCAAGTAAAACTCTCTGACTTCAAATAAAACTGAAATCTCTGGGGCGGTTGTCCCTCTTGGATGCAACCTATTGAAACTGAAAACTGATTTGCAACTTATTTGCAAATAAAACTGACTCGAAACTACTTCGAGTATCTTTATAAATCTCTGGGGTTTGGTTGTCCCTCTTGGATGCAACCTTCTGACTTGACCTCTTATCAAGTATTCTGAACTGAAAATGAAACTAAACTGTCTAACTTGAGCGCTTGTCAAGTATCTTGAAACTTAAACTGTCTAACTTGAACGCTTGTCAAGTAAAGATTAACTAAAAATGGAAAATGACTGCATTTGAGCTTTATCAAGTGGAGACGATTAACCTCTGTTTTGGTTGACCCTCTTGGTGCAACCGACTGACTTGAAAAACTGACTTCAAAAAATGATTTCAAAATTACTTCAAGTATCTCTCTAAATCTATAAACTCTCTCTCTTAATTTGCAAGTCAATTCAATTCAGTAATTGAAAAAAAATTTGCAAACAAAAATATAAAACGTAAACAACATTTCACTCTAATGTACACGAAGGTACGATACTATTATGTTTGATACATAAAATAAAATTATTCTATACTGAATATAACAGTGAAAATAACTCTCTTGAAATTAACTCTGTTACAATAAACTTTGTTACAATAAACTTTTGTGACTTTTAACTTTTGTGACTTTTAACTTTTGTGACTTTTAACTTTTGTGACTTTTAACTTTTGTGAAAATTACTGTTTCACTAAAAAAAATGTATCACTGATGTCTGAAATGTTCACTGTGTTTTTTGTTAAATTCTGGCTCCATACTAAATATTAACTGTTAATAATACTGATTTTTCAAATGTTTATAAATTTCTTAAAAAAACAACTCTTACTTAACAAGATTCCTACGGCGAAATCCTTAGAGACGTGTCCTGAAGACATCTTGCTGGCTAAAATCTTCTGGTTAAACATCTTCTGGGTAAAAAACTTCTGGGTAAAAATCTTCTTGGTTAAAATCTTCTTGGTTAAAATCTTCTTGGTTAAAAATCTTCTGGTTAAAATTAGGGGTGTTAGACCCCATATCATCTTCTTCTTATCCTGGTAAAGGGTCGCCAGACTTGTTAGAATCCTCTTCTTAAAATCTTCTAATCCTGGCAAGGGTCTGGGGTGTCTCGTATAGACGAGGCGTTCTTGGTTAAGGGGCAAGGGGCCTCTGCCCCCTCCCCGCAGCGAGGCTGCTGTCCAAAGAAGTCTCGAATGAAGTTCTATGATGAAGTCCAATGATGAAGTCTAATGGAGAAGTGCTAATCTGAAGTGCTAATCAGCAGCGCTAATCTGAAGTGAAGTATTTTACAAATATACGTATAATATAACTTAAATGTTTGGGGGAGAACAGTTGAAGGTTAAATTTCCCCCCTTTTTTTTAAACACATGATCAGATGTTTTTTGAAAGATTTCAACTAAAAACAATAAAAAAATATAAAAATAAAAAGAACAACTATCGCTGATTCTACATTCCTGAAAGCGATATAATTTCGTATTAGCACATAAGCACAATTTTGAGTACATGACTGAGTACGTATTAATTTTGGTTCATTACAATTACGATTACAATTACCAATTAATTCATATTCACTTATTATTGTTTTAATTACAATTCCATTAAAGTACATTATTACATGATAAATTAAATCATTACATTTAATTACAATTTTAGCAAATTGTTAATTGACATATCATCTACTGAAATAATCTAAATAGGTGATACCATTGATATAATGAAGGGGAGTTAACCGTTGTTCTATAATTTAAAGGGGATTAACAACAATGTTATATATTTATAGTTAACAATAATTACGCCAACTTATGTTAAATAATATTAGAACCTGGTTGGTTATCAGAGTTTGAAAGTCTAATTAGCCAGCGATGAGGAAAGCGGAGGAAAATACGATATTTATGATAACGTAATACATAAGTAATACGGAATTTGAATGACAGTTAGGTAGAAATAGTAAGTACAAGTAATGAGAACGGGGATAACTATGTGACGTAAGCCGATAACGAACTAGTGGCCAGGCAGAGAAACAATACAGTATATTATAATAACATAACACATAATATAACAAACACATGATAATGTTATAAATTCGAATCAAAGCGAAAGGAGACTTTTTAACTTTGAGCGTTCGAATTCTGCTGCGATGAGCGGAATGTGATCTTGCTAAGCATTTATTCGAGTTCATCTCGGGAGGTCAATATAATTAAAAATAAAAATGAAAAAAATAATACGAGAACGTTTTTTCGCGTTCCCGAACGAACTGCGAAAGTTTTGCATTTCATGATTGACACGAATAAAGATGATTATTTAATAAAAATTACATACTATAATGGTCAAGCTAAAATATGGACGTATGGGGGCGGGGATGAGATGCAAGACAATTCATAATTAATTATAATAACTTTTATAACAAATGAAAAATGGATAATGGATACGACTAAACCATAGAAAGGGTAGATCGTAGGGTTGTGACACGAACAAAAATAGGAAGCTACAAGTAAAATTATTATCCAAACTCGCGTTAAGCGATTTTGGTTCTTATGTAAAAATGGGGACAATGAGTTCATATAATGATGGTGTAGGAATTGTTCATTGTTCACTTTTTACATATATATATATATATATATATATACTTTAATACTTTACAATATCGAAATTTCCTATGAACATTCCTTCACAAATATTTTCCAGATTTTTTACTTTTAGCTACGAGTATTTTAACGCCACTTTCTAATCATGAACAAAATCTGATATAAAGGTTTCATCAAACCCTATTATAAGCCAAGTTCAGATAGATGAGATAGGGAAAATATATTTTGGTACAAAATGTACAATACAGAATATCTAATCATCAGGAAGTTCATTAACATATAAATAACTTTACTAACACCTAGCTACTACTGAGAACATTTATCTAACTCCGAGACCGTAGTTAGGAATGAACTTCATTTCATAATGATAATATAAATCCTACACCAGGGTGTATTCAGTATGAATGTGACCTTCGTGCATAAGAAAGGTGTACCTTTTTACAGACCTCGAACCAAACTCAGAAAGCTAATGTCTGTGTGTGTGTGTGTTTGTGTGTGTGTTGTAGAAGATGCATGATGCCATGAAACGCAATGTTTAAAAACTTAAAGTTTGAGAAGTAATTCGTACATGCTTAATTTTATTGAAATTTTGATGGCTTATAATTAGCAACTATTTCGTAAACTTATTTTATTATAGGTTTCACAACATTATGTATTTGTAGTAGTGATGGATCGAGTGGTCGGTTTTTCACAACCGCGGTTGCGGTTGTGTTTGCGGTTGTCGAATTTTTTCCAACCGCGGTTGCGGTTGCGGTTATCATATACTAGGAAAAATGCGTAATTATTAACTAGATTTAGCCACTATAGTGCGATTTAGCCACACTTGGTACATAATATATACTAAATTGTATATATTTAGTAAATTCCTTATGTTGAACACAAGTTTTGCAATACACCGCTACAGCTATTTGTGTGTTGCAAAACTTGTGTTCAACATAAGGTACTTACTAAATAAATACCACTTCTTTACCCCCTTTTGGGGGGAGTCATGTTCGAGAAACCACCCCTTTGGCCAACCAAGGCCATTGACCAAGTTACACGAACCCGAGAGGTCCGTCGAGCAGGAATAAGCTTTATTGACTATTGTACTAAAGGCGAATTTAGTTTGAAGAAAATTAAATAAAAATAAATGTTACTTCATGGAGCTCACAGAGTAATAACTTAGAGCGCAGTTTAAACCAATTTTACTACGGCAGCCGTATGACGTCACGTTTAAGCACGCATAAGGAGACCCATCATTTTCTTTTTAAAAAAAGAAATATTTCTAATTAACCTAAAATTAAAATTAACTAAGCTTTTACAACCGCAACCGCACTTATGGAACGGCGGTTGCGGTTACGGATGCGGTTGTGAATTTTTGTGCGGTTGTAGTGCGGTTGCGGTTGCGGTTATTCGATCCATCACTAATTTGTAGTGTTTTGATTATTATTTTGATCAGCAGTAGCCTATATGGAATTTATTTGTTCTTATGTTTATATATACTCGTAAATTCTGACAATATGATTTTCAGGGTGCACTGGTCTCTCGCATTAATCCATGAAAAAAGCTGTCCTAAATGCTACAGCCGGGTGATAATGCAACAGAGATGTGTGAAAAGCGTGCGAAATTGAGTTTTACATGCATCCAGCGATAGGATGTATGCATTGAAAAGTTTGTCAAAGAATGTTTATCACAACATACAGTATAGTTATACACGTGGAAGAATTAGGGTAAAACAGAAAGAGTCGCGAAAACAGTCTGTTAAATTATCATTCATGTATTAGCATTATAAAAACTACATGGTTCTACGAGCATGAAGTATGTGAACTTTTATTTGGGGGCTCCTGCTTGTTCATGTAGTTTAGGCGTCTACAAAATGTTATCTGTTTGTAGGGTGATCTCTGCTGTACGGTTTTTGGATGTTTAGGCTAGAATGATCCCCCTTTATTCTCAAATATACATTGTAAAAGAGTATGAAGCCATCATCCTACCAGAAACTCTAGTAGATGTATAACTCATAAATTCGTAAGTGGGTCTTGACGGGGAGATTCTCAAATCGTTCCATTTCCGTCTACATTTTTCATTTATATTTATCTAATTATTTATTTTTTCCAGCGTCGTATAATTGCTTGATAAGGCTCATACTATGTTGTTACACGCTCATGTTGTGTTCAAATTTTAACATTTTATATATATATATATATATATATATATATATATATATTGGCGTTCTCCGTCCAACTGTTCCCAAAAAGTGTTGTACATAAACATAAAATTGAGATGTATAAACTTATACAAATTGTATTATTAGAAATTTATTTCATCAAATATGAGAACATTAACGGCTGAATAATTGATTCAGAACATGTTTGTAAATATATATATATATATATATATATATATATATATATATATAATCTTCGTAAGCTATGGGATTCATGATAAAAAGACGTCTGATTGTGGCTCTACTTACATCCGACATTATTGTACTATTTCCTGTTAATTCCATTTCTATCCTTAGTATTTGAGCTGTCAAATGTAATCTAGCGTCTTCTTAATATTTGTCACATGAACTATGGTCTTGCCACAATGTACAAATGCACATATTCATCACATCATAACATTGATCAACAAAGTTTTTCTCCATTTGCTAAATATGGGTGATTCTTATGTTTTTTTACCCTGATTACAAAAATGAAAACACGTTTTTCTATTAACCACAGTTTGAGATCGAGATGTCATTCCACAGTTTGCTTCATAATACGATATTTATTGTTAGTCATTTACTCTGTATAAAATCTTTATATTATGCATATTTATATTTACATGATTATATATAATATGCATATCATTATTTAAGTGAAGTATACATCTTAATATATGTGTATATATATATATATATATATATATATATATATATAGAGAGAGAGAGAGAGAGAAGAGAGAGAGAGAGAGAGAGAAACAAGCTTAACCTTCTGAAATGATGAATCATCGAACGGAACACTAAAAATTTGGGATGGTGTATATATATATATATATGCCCTTTTCTGAAATTCTGTGTGTGTGTGTGTGTGGTGCTTGTGTGCACACACACACACACACACACACACACACACATATATATATATCCCCTTTTCTGAAAGAATCTGTGTGTGTGTGTGTGCGTGTGCGTGTGCGTTTGGACCGTGCTTAAGGCTTGGTTCCAAACTAAAAATTTGCACATTACATTATTTTGATCGCTAGTTGACAACTAGCTAGCTAATTTTTAGGTAATACAGATAGGTAATGAGTGATACAAAAGCATTGTGGTATTAACCAAATGGGTAAACTCGTATATTGTATATGCGGGCTCATTTCTGTTATTATGTAGATGTTAGAATGCTTTCGATGTAAAATAGTTTGGCGTGACTCCTGCTTCAGCGGATAGCTTAGGTGTTTTAGGATTGCAATGAAAGAGAGATGTGAAGAAGTGAGATAAGTTTTAAACTACTGTTACCCTTGCTACTACTACTACTACTACTAATATATAATAATAATAATAATAATAAAGTTTCCCCGTATCCCCGACTTCTAGCTTGCAACAGCTTGTACATTCTGTTGAAGAATGGGTAAAAATCAACAGACATAAGTAAGTACTGTATATATATGTATATATATATATATATATTATATAATATATATATTATCACAGAGAATATGTGGATTTAGAATAATGGAATTAGGACAGTTTTGAGAGAATTACGATTTCTTCCTCTTGTTGTATAAAGCATTCAGAATTTGAGAGTATTTAAGTTTCAGGTTTGCTAAAATAAACGAAAGCGACCGTGTAGTGAAAGATCCTTACTTGAATTATTGTTGAAGATGTGATTTGAACTTCTTTGGTGGTATTGCCTCATGAACGAGGCAACGATGCTAAATACCAGAGTTATACCTTCTAAAGACCTTTCCAAGTTTTCTATTAACTGGAAATGAGAATTTTTTTTTTTTTGAGAAACCTACTTATTTGGTTGTTGTCCAACAGATATCATTATGTATCAGTAAATAAGGTTTGCTCAACTAAAGCGCCTGTCAAGCATGGTGTGCCACAGTGCTGGTTCTGGGTCCACTGTTATTTTTATTATATATAAATGACCTTCCACGTTCATCAAATATACTGAACTTCATAATGTTTGTAGATGATACAACTGTCTCTTTTTCTTGCAAAAATGTTAATACAGCTAAGAATATATCTCCTTCAGAATTCATCAGTGTAATAAAATGGTTGACCACCAATAAACTCTTCCTAAATACTAGTAAAACAAATTTCATAATTTTTACTAATAAAAGAAATGTATATCATGATGAACTTAATGTTAATGAAATCGCCAAAAAGGCGTGTGCTGTAACAGAATTTCTTGGTGTAATGCTAGATAAGAATTTGCAATGGAATGATCATGTAAATTGTATCGCGAAAAATATTTCAAGGAGCGTTTCTATAATGTTGAATTTCACAAAATGTCATATTTCATATTACACATGTAATTAGTTTTAATTAAAACTGAGTCAAATTAATTTTTATTAAAAACTAATAAGATGTCATTGAATGTGTGCCGTCAGCACGACGCCTGCCTACTGTTGGATGTTGAAATGGGCTCAACAGAATTACTATAAAAGTACCATAGCATAGGCCGCAAGAAAACTAGCTGGCTTAAATAACAATCTTTCTTTTTAAAGTTGTTTGCATTTGTAATTAACATAGCAAAACGAAATAGATACCTAATGTAAATTGAAATAAATAATATTTATTTATGTAGCTGCGTTTCCCTTCCAGTTTGCAGAAAATCTTACGTGATAGTAAAATGTACGCCTTATTCGAAATCAGAGTATTTGATTTATATAAAATCAACTGTTAGTAAGAAAACTGCTCTTACAAATTTCTCATTCGTAGACCTGTGTAGTTTATAACCAAAAGTTGTTAGCAGTAATGATTAACTACTACTCGTTACAGTTAAATTATTAGAAAAAATTACATACGTTTTAAAATTGTTTATTAACTAGCCTGAAAATCTGGTAAGAATGTGAACTGAGATGCTGAATATAATCAACGTACAAAGAATTATGCAAATACTGTAGATTGAATCAGTGAACCTATCATAATATATATATATATATATATATATATATATATATATATATATATATACACAGCTGTACCCTTTATTCATTTCACGTGTTTAATTGTGAAATTCCCCCAATTTCCCCATAAGAGTTCCTTGCTCCATGCACGGTCTGTGATTAACATATATATATATATATATATATATATATATATATATATATATGTGTGTGTGTGTGTGTGTGTGTGTGTGTGTATTATATACGTTGGTAAACTTATTCGATTCGAAATAAACCAAGAAGCTAACATTATTCTTTAAGATCATAGGTGTTGATTCTCTTATGAAATGGATACTGCGTAAATTTTATTTATAGACATAATAGGAATAAGATAAAAAGACAATTGCAATTACTGGTTTACAGAAACTTAAGAATAATAATTTGATGTTTACTACCGTGGAAAGAAGTCATGGCTAAGATGGAAATAAAATTTGATGATTTGTACTTCTAAAATATAAAATTACGTAATGTGTTCTCTTTAAAAGTATATATATATATATATATATATATATATATATATATATATATATATATGTTAGTTCACTAGTTGATTCTATTCGATGACTATGATGAGTTGCCTGAGCAACATCTGTTTAATTAAAGCATATATTACTCCGTCAGTTGGCTTAGAAGGCAGAATTTTGTCAGTTTGCTTTTATTACGAAGGGAATTGAAATCAATATATTTAATTTAAATACTCTTAATACGTGTACATATATATGTAATAATAACAATAAATCAATATTAGTAATAATATTTAAGTGGATGTTTAGAGGAGGATAACAGAATTGCTGCTTCAGTTTCAAAGCCGCGTTAGGCAACTTGGTTCTTTTTAACACATGCAATTTTATAACGAAATTTCGTGAAAGTGAATGTGATGGAATATATCGATGTAAATAACAGAAAACTACATATTTAAAAGTAAATAAACATATATGCGTGTGATATGAAATATATTGTATTTGAAGGTCATCTCGTTTGAAAATAAGCCAGTTTCCCTTAAAAAAGAGAGAAATTAATTTATTTAAATTAAAATAATAAATATTAATTTTATTTTTCATAATACAGATCTTAAACAAAGAACTTGTTTTCGGTTTAAAATATGATCACTCTGATTTTCATTTATGTATTGTTCGCAATTTGTTAACATTTGAAAATTCGATGTGCTGATGTCGATGCGTAATCTCGTTAGGCCTATTAAAACCTTTCAGATATTCATATAAGTTTTCATTTCTACTGTTTTCTAACTTGCCTGAACAGAAAGTACTCGAATGTATGTATGTTTTTTCATGTTTGTTCTTGTTTGCCTCATGAAAGAACTTTTTTGAAGGAGGAAGGCCAGGATCAACCCTTTCTAGGGTTTAAAGCAGCCTAGCCTCACTACATTTAGAACCTCAATATAAGTAAAAGACTCGTTGCATTCACGTCGGATTGAATAATCAAAGAAAAAGGGGTAACTATTATATTTAGCCAAAACCAAAACTTAAACCTCAACTGGCAGAATTGAGCGTCCACTTTTCAAGGCACATAATATGTCCGTTTCATGATGGGAATGAACTCAGAATGGTTCCCTGTGTTTTTTATGATACACACAGACCGTGCATGGAACAAGGAGCTCTTCTGGGATAATTAAATCTACTATAGTCCGAATAAGTAATGGTAAATGACAAATACCTAGTTTTTCTTTTTCATGATGCAAGCCCGACATGGGCAACGGGTCTCTCACAAAGAGGTCCCATAAATATAGCTTCCCTCACCAGCTATCTGCAAAGCAGACAGGATACAGCTTTGGGACATGGATCTAGGGTTTAAAGCAGCCTAGGTATTTGTCATTTACCATTACTTATTCGGACTATAGTGGATTTAATTATCCCAGAAGAGTTCCTTGTTCCATGCACGGTCTGTGTGTATCATAAAAAACTCAGGGAACCATTCTGAGTTCATTCCCATATATATATATATATATATATATATATATATATATATATTATATATATATATATATATATATATATTATACTTTTTCAGGCAAAATATAATGTACAATGTATAGAAATTTCATTGATGAAAATCAGTGAAATTTCAAAATTTTATTTTAAAGTTCATTTTAACTTTGTTTCAGGAGTGCTCAGAAAATATTTTACTAGTTTTTTATAATCACTGTTTAAACAACACTAAATAATCTTTCGCTCACTGTCAACCTACCATCAATGTTGTCAGTGTTGCTTGAATCAGTTTACTGTCACATTACTGGCGTTACCTAGCTGATTATATATACAATATATATATATATACCCCCGCGGCCGTTCTCACACGCAGGGCCGGCGAGAGCTGCCACGGGCCCCGAGGAAGGATTGGTATATGGGTCCCCCCTGTTTACTCAGTATTTTATTATGAATGTTTTTTGTATACATAACAAGCAAACTGATTATATGTCCAAGTCACTATTCAAAACATACAGTACGATAATCTCTATAAAATGTATGTTCATTAATTATATTTCTTCTCTTTTATTTAATCAATTGCTTTATTAATATTTTTAGATTTTATTCCCCCTCTTCCCGGGCACCCAAGAGGTCCTGGCCCCGGGGATTTAACCTGGCTTCCCCGCCCTCTCGGCGGCCTTGTTCACAAGCACCAATCAGCGGACATACACAACACGTGACATCCGCCGTTCCCCATCCCCCAGAGTAACAGAGATCACTCACCCTCACCCCCCAGAGTCACCCTCTCCTTCTCGAGCAAATCGAGCAAATGCTTCGCTCACCAATCTTTATATACCTAATATTATTTATAAATAGCACGGAAATGGGTAACCGATTTCTGCAGTTTTGCAAGGTTTGCAACAATGCAATCTGCTTTTCTGCTGTAGAAGCTCCTCCAAATAATTTCCATTACTTTTCTAGCTGTTGTGATTTTATTGTTATAATGCTCTCTGAATTCTGCATCCGATGACATAATTATTTCAAGATCCCTGATTTGTGGGTTTGGTGTTATCTGTTTGTCTCGTAGTATTTTGTACCCTTTATTCCGTAGCACCAGAATCTGTAATCGGAATCTTTCTTCGTTAAGTTAGGCGACATTGGGTCTGGGTAGTAGTTGGATGGGGGACCAACCTCTGCATCCAGATTTTGTATGGCGACCCGTGGTTCGGCTCCCACATAAAGCTGTAGGTCCACCGTGTCATATGACTTCAGATGATGCGAATGAGGTTAAACAACCACATCAAACAAACTCAAAGAGGTTTGGTTAGCGACGTCATCACAGCAGCTACACAACTATCGTAATGGTTGAGATAAGTTGGTAACTAATTATCTAGACTCTAGAACAGGGGTCGGGAACCTTTGCAGTAGCATGAACCACACTGAAGTGATATTACATTTCAACGAGCCACAAACCTTCAATTTAAGAAAATACAAGAAACCGCTTAATAGATAGATAAGTGTTGTCAAATTAGGTATTTATTTGCAAATTAGTACAGTACATTATTCGTTTAACAATTTAATCAGACACTTGCTGCTGTTTGTTTCTCAGAATTTCGTCGGTTTTCCTTTTGATGGTCGATAATAATCGCGAATTGTTTCCATTCACGATTCACTTTTCGATTTTATTCACAAAATTTTCGCTTCTTATTCCTACTCGTGATCGCCATACTGTAATAACTGTAATAACGACATACTGTAATAACTTTTTTTTATTTGACGTTTAATATCTCTTACTATTGGTAACTTTGTTAACTTTATATCTTCTAATAAAGATCTACTATGTTCCTGAAAAAAAACAAGATATCATTATGGAAGTACAATAATCATTCACGTGTTTAAAAATTTAAAGAATATTTTTTATGATGGCTGGGTGCGAGCCGCACTCATAACCTCGATGAGCCGTAGGTTCCAGACCCCTGCTTTTGAGCAAACCGCGATTATTAGGAATAAAGTCCTTTGCGCATCTGTTGTCCACTTTACTGGAACTGAGCAAGGAAACGAATAGAAAACTGAAATAACAATAAACATTATTTGTCAGTAGGATAACATCTGCATCTACAATGTACAGTATTTTAAAAGTCTCTCTGATATTTTAAGGTCGTCCTATGAAACGGATGGACACGATGTCGTGAAATTTAATGTATGAAATGTTTTCACGTCTGGAGATCATAACAGCCACCAGTGGACAGCTGAGTGACTGACCATCAATTATAAAATATGTCCTCTTTGTGGAAATGAAGTCTACATTACGTCATAGTAACATACGATGAAATCACTTGCATAGTCTTCCGCATCGTCATATTCGTCTACACATATAAAATTTCATGACATTGTTCCCCTTAAATTTCATCAGGGATACCTGAAGTGTCATGCGTTTCCTCGGACAATGAAATATCCGTCATTTATCCGTAGTTACTATTTTTCTTGGATGTGAATTCAATACAACGTAAATACAACTAGTTTCTTGCGTACCATATATTGAGGCTCATAATGTAGTTGTCTAGGTTAGCTTTAAACCCTAGACCCTGTCTCAAAGATGGCTCCTATCTGCTTAGCAGATAACTGGTGAGGGAACCTAGATTTTGGGGCCTCTTTGCTAGTGACCTGTTGCCCACGTTGGGCTTCCATCATGAAAAAGGAAAAAACTTTAGTATTTGCCATTTACCGTTACTTATTCGGACAATAGTGTATTTAATTATCCCAGAAGAGTTCCTTCTTCCATGCACATTAAGTTTGTGTATTATATATATATATATATATATATATATATATATATATATATATATATATATATATATATATATATATATATATATATTCGTATTTCTATCTTAAAACAAATGAATATTTAAGTTAATCCAACACCTATTCCGAATTTTCTGCTGTTCTCTAAATTTGTTGACATATTTAGGTAAAACTAGTAGTATAGCCGCAAAAGGGGAGAGTGCAGGAATGTTGCAGGTTATTATGTAATGTTGCAAAGGGGGGTGGGGGTTGTTGCAAAGGGGGGTTGTTGCAAAGGGGGGTGGGGGGAAACTTGGAGGCGGCGTTATCCCCCAAGAGAAAGAAGGAGGAGAGAAAGGAGGAGAGGTGTTCACCTGGCAGGAGCCAAGTGCACATTAAGACTTCCAGCCGAGTTGGCGTTGTTTTATAGGCTCCGAATCAGCCAGAATCAGCCAGTTGGCTGAGCCAAGGGGGGAGAGACGCCTGAAGGAGAGAGAGAGAGACAGCTGAAGGAGAGAGAGCTGAAGAAGAGAGAGATGCCTGTAGGAGGGAGAGACGCCTGAAGAAGAGAGAGAGACGCCTGTAGGAGGGAGAGACGCCTGAAGGAGAGAGGATAGGTACACATGCAGGAGTACACATGCTGGAGGTACACACATACGTACACATGCAGGAGTACACATGCAGTAGGTACACATGCTGGAGGTACACGCACACATGCAGGAGTACACATGCTGGATGTACACATGCTGGAGGCAAACATGCAGGAGAGAGAGAGAGACGCCTGAAGGAGGAAGATACATGCAGGAGAGAGAGAGAGAGAGCTGAAGGAGGAAGAGAGACACCTGAAGGACAGAGTGGAGTTCTCCCCCAATTTATTTTCGTTTCCCTAACCTAAGAGGCCACTATGGGGTTTACCAAAGGGCCTGAAATAGAAGGAGCAGAGCTCCTTACTCGGCCGGAGCCGAGGGGGGAATGGTTCTTCACCAGCTTCGCGATCTTTTATAATCCTCTATTCTGGCTGAGTTGCCAGATAGCGCAAGGTATTCCAGATAGCGCCATGTGTCCCATTAATCGTGTAACACATATATGACGATAGTTATTCCAATTAAATTCTGTTTAAATACACCTTTATTAATTGCATACCTTTCCAGTTTTTTTTTTTTTTTGCAATGATCGGATTGCTAGATATATATTATTATGCTATATATATATATATATATTATTTATTTTATAACATTTAATTTTAGTGTAGAAGCAAATTTAACATTAACTCCATTGAACTTAAAGAAACAAATAACATAGTTTACCTTCGAAAACGCCATAATAGAAAATAATTAATTTTATGGGTAACTATTTCGACATAAGTTTACTTTTATTATAAATATTTAAGTCACGAATAACAGTGGGAAAAACGTACACACAATATATATATATATATATATATATATATATATATATGCTACACACAGACCGTGCATGGAACAAGGAACTCTTCTGGGATAATTAAATCCACTATCGTCCGAGTAAGTAATGACAAATACCGCCTCGGTGGTGTAGTGGTTAGCGTAGCGGACTATGAATCCATCGGCCCAGGGTTCGAGACCCGACGGCAGCCTGCGCGCAGCAAAACCCAGCTGTTCATCCTTCCACAATATAAATTTTCCTAAATAACAGTAAAACCAATTAATTGAAACTTCATTTAAATAATTTACGATACAATTCCACCAAACGAGATGAAAACTTATGAAACATATAGCCTCATTCCTGCGACGAAAAAAATGAAAAAATGATGATAAATAAAGAAATTATTCATTTGGATTTGCCCAAGCCACTATAGCGGGGTCGAGAACATCTGTTCTTTTAAACATCTTTTTCTGCTTATTAAATAACTTTTTAGACACTTGATTTTTATTATAAATATTTAAGTCACGAATAACAGTGGGAAAAACGTCCGACCCCGCTATATATATATATATATATATATATATATATATATATATAATAAACAACTCATGCACACACACACACACACACACACACACACACACACACGATGAAAGGCAGAAGCTAAATCAGTTCGAATCGTGTCCCTAGAGACCTTTTTCGTTCGATTCGTGTCCCTAGAGACCTTTTTCGTTCGAATCGTGTCTCTAGGGACCTTTTTTCGGGTCGATGGTTAAGCTATTCGAGCAGAAATCACCACTGACTTCAGATATTAATATTGTCATTGTTATTACTTCTACAATGAAAATATTTACGCGTATTTTGTATGGTGTCATATAGAAATATAATGATGAGATGCTTTTTTAAAATATAATTTGAAGCCAATTAAATTCTACTTATTAATAAATAACTTTTTACACACAAACTACATCTTAACTGCAAACACCTTGCACATCAATTCTTATTATCATTATTATTATTATTTCTACAATGAAACGGGGTCGGGCCGAAGAACGGGTGAGAGATCTCCCCCCCCCTAATATATATATATATATATATAAATTGAATTTACCGTGGTACACCATGTTTGGCAAACGCTATAGTGGTGCAAGCCTCATTACTGATGCATATTATATCTATCGGGCAAATAACTTTTAATTCAGTCACTGATTGACCCTCTAATACCGCAACAGCACAAATTATTGAGTAGAATGTTGTGTTCTATTACATCAAGCACCTTACTCATATCTATATAAATTGAATTTACCGTGGCACACCATGTTTGGCAAATGCTTTAGTGGTGCAAGCCTCATTTACTGATGCATATTATATCTATCGGGCAAATAACTTTTAATTCAGTCACTGATTGACCCTCTAATACCGCAACAGCACAAATTATTGAGTAGAATGTTGTGTTCTATTACATCAAACAACTTACTCATACCCACTGCCATAATTTTCTTTTATCATAACTCAGCCGAGCAACTAAGCGACGTTGGATCTGAGTGGTAGTTGGATGGGGAGTCGCAGCAGATAATTTACATTCGATAAATGTAATGAAATAATTAAATAAAATATGCATTTATTTTTATATCACGGATGGAGTCGATGTAGACAATGCAGGTCTTGAGCTTAAATTATCTAAAACCATAACAATACAAATTATTTCAATAGAATAATATGGTCTATTACATTATTACACCTTGCCCAGATCCATTACCAATAACCTCAATTTAGTAATAATAACAATTATCTCTCATACACTATATATATATATATATATATATATGGTTTGGGGTTGTTTCGGTTACTATGGGCGTGGAAACTTATATTTTCTTCCGAAGAACACAACTATGAATGGTGCACGGTATTTAGCAATGCTACAGGATAAACTTCTAATGGCAATGGCAATCCAAAGGACAAAAACATACATGCATGATGGTGCACCATGTCACAGGGCCAAAATAGTGACAAAATGGATTACTGACAATAAATTTGATATTTTGGATTGGCCTGGTAATAGTCCAGATCTCAATCCGATAGAAAATCTGTGGCTAATAATAAAAAATAAGTTTGAATGCCACGACACTGGCTCAGTCGAAAAATTACAAGAGGCCATCAAAAAGGTACGGTGCAAGGAAATATCAGTGGAAGTTTGTCAAAACTTGATTAAATCCATGCCAAAACGTCTAGAACAAGTCATCCAAACCAAAGGACAGATGACAAAATACTAATATAAGGTTAGTATACATTTAAACATTGTTTTTATGTAAAAAATACAAATTTCAAGGGTGATCGGATACTTTTCGCGGGCACTGTAGAAAGAGAGCGAGAGATGCGGGAAATTGAGTAAATGGAAATATTATTTTCTCGAAAACTATGGGTGATAGAAAACTTCTGAAACCATATTTGGAATCAATATCAAAAGTTCTATACGAATCACCAAATAATTTTCAAAGGAGAATAAGAGCATTAATTCTATTAGTGAAATATAAAGATGCAATTACTCGTCCGGTCTCGTTATAGCGGAATGGTACACGTCATAGCTCCACCCAGCTACATCGGCAGCCAATCACGACGAACATCTGGTCTTTTGGGCGGAGCTTGGCGAATGTGCATATAAAAGGGGATATTTTCAGTTGGGAGTAACAGAAGCTATTTTTGCATCAGTGAATAATCAACCATGGACCTGTACGTCTCCCCAGACTTGTATGAAGAACGTGATACTGCCGCATTAACCACAATTAGTCTTTTCAATGCGGCTGATTGTGGCGAACTATTTTCGACGCAAACCGTAGAAGATATTTGCAGTGACGCTCCTTACAATCCGACGCAAGGGACTACCATAGAAATGTAAGTGTCCATAATTCGATTTTATATATAACGGAGAGTTGTAGTATCTCGTCAAATAGATACTAGTCAAAAATGTCAATCAATGTTATTTCCCATCATGCTAAAATCGAAATTGGTAATCGAACCAAAGATATCTTCACATAATGGGGATCTGTCTGTTTGTCTGTATATGTTTTCCTTTAAGGTCCGATGATGATTTGACACGAGTTATACAATCTTTTGAAGGGAATACGGATGATATACTAATCAGTCAGCAGTGTCACACATCCTCCACCATGGACCTGTACGTCTGCCCAGACTTGTATGAAGAACGTGATACTGCAGCATTAACCACAATTAGTCTTTTCAATGCGGCTGATTGTGGCGAACTATTTTCGACGCAAACCGTAGAAGATGTTTGCAGTGACGCTCCTTACAATCCGACGCAAGGGACTACCATAGAAATGTAAGTGTCCATAATTCGATTTTATATATATATACGGAGAGTTGTAGTATTTCGTCAAATAGATACTAGTCAAAAATGTCAATCAATGTTATTTCCCCATTATGCTAAAATCGAGATTTTTATGGCGTTCACTCCTCGAACCAAAGATATCTTCACATAATGGGGATCTGTCTGTCTGTATACTCTGTATATGTTTTCCTTTAAGGTCCGATGAGGATTTGACACGAGTTATACAATCTTTTGAAGGGAATACGGATGATGATATACTAATCAGTCAACAATGTCAAATAATGTAAGTGTTTTTCGATCTTTTGGGATAAGAAGACGCAATATATTTTCATAAATTTATTAAATAAAAGAAATCAGTACAATAAACGAATATACAAATATACGAACAAAAACATTATAATATACAACGAGTACGTACAATTGGAAAACGGTTTTTTATCTGTCTGCATACCATTTCATCGTTTCGGTGAGTGTGACACGGGTCAAATAAATTTAAAAAATTTATAAATTCTTTATCATTTGACATATGCATGAGAAATGAGACACAGTACATTCCGCAAACATTAGTAAAATATCCCTGCATACGAAATGGGTTCCATACAACTTCGGGAATATGTAACTGAGCGAGAAATTTTACAATAATAGGGTCACTCCAGGGTTGAGTACCGAGTGAATCAAAATAGTACAGGCGCTGTCTATTTTTAAAATAGACAGCGATCCAGTGAATCCCTTCATTACCGATGATGTCTGTGTTCACAATAAGACTACCGCATTCTCGCGTACTTGGCAAACTCAATGTTTCATTCTTCGCAAACACGCGATAAATTTGGAACGTGTGACTCGCTCCATTACTTTCTGAAGTGTATTAGCATCCATTTTAAAAGTCAGTGATAACGCTTCTAAATCTATCTACTTCTATTAGGGCTTGCGATTCGAGATATACTAGTACACTAATAGGAGCGTCTATAGGCTTTGCGAATTCCAGCCGCACTGAGATGTTACCGCTCTGCTGTGGTGTTAAATGGGTATTTACGCAAGCAGATAAGTCAGGTGTAATGTCAAACGGATAAAGGTTAAATTGATCAATGAATTCTTCCTGCGTTACCCCATTACCAAGCTCATCACAATCACCTGCAATATGGGTCAGATTACTATAGGCTCTGGCACAAAGAGGTAACACAGCGTCTGATGAATAGTCCGTACCCATTGTTCCACCCAAAGCAGTGCCATTAACGTATAGAGTTATATTTTTAAGTCCGAAATTCTCGAATTTAAAGGCACTCTTTTATACTTTCCATTCACCGAAGCGTGGTCCTGCATGCCGATTAATATCCTTTTAGGAAGATTTCCCAGGGCAATGTTTCTATCTGCTTCGATGCCAACCGTGCAGGAACCGTATATAGTTTGATCTGCACTCTGTTAATAGGATATTTCACTGTAGCGTTTAGTAAATTTTTCTCAATTTCTAGTTGTTTTGGTGAACTTAATTTCACTCGCCGTACGCGGAGGTATGTGTCCATAATGTGAACCACAACGGACTTTGCGCCCTCTTGATTCGCATCCAGATTTAAGCAGATCTCAGGACTCGTGCGGGTGAGCTTTATTTTCATATCACCCCGTTCACAAGCAACTTCTCCTGGAAAGTGAAATCTGTGTGCAACCGTCCAAAACACTCGTATATTTTCTTTTTAGAATTTTTAAATTTGTCCTTTATACTATTTTCATCTTTAGTTTGATAATATCCCTCCGCACTTAAAAAGGTAGCCTTCGCTTCTTTGGAAAAGTTGAGGACATTTTCCAAATAGGCTCGTAGATGATAGTACCCCGTGCCTGCAGATATGTTAGTCTGATTTAAATATACGTCACACTGGTTGAATATGGCGTGCAGGAAGTTTGTTTCAGGGTATACAGCATATTTGTCATCGCAGGCCGTTCCATCAGAATGGGCTATACGTAGCTTAGCGTACATGTGCACACAGCTTGGATCAAAAAAGTAAGGACCTGAGCTGGGTATCACGAATTCTATAGGTGCACTCGGTGAACTAATTGTGTTTAAAGGGTTAATTGTAATAAAATCACTGTGCTCAATAGAAACTTCGGTTGGCGGGAGCTCAAAAAAGGACAGCTCCGATTTACAGCATTGTGAACTACATGGGTGGATGAAGCGTGCCATGGCGAAATAGTGACTCCTCTCTCGACAAGTGGTAAACAAACTATGATTCATGAGATCAATATCCTTAGCTTATATCAGTCAAAAAAGTGGTCAACCATAGGTTTCATTCGCTTACAGCATTTCTTTTTTGATAGCCTTTTACGTTTAATACCACGTGACCCTTCTTCTTCTTCTTCCGGGAGCCCTCTTCTTCCCGCCACCACGCATTTTTCTCTTTGCATCTTTGATGATTTCGTTCCGTGTACGCTTTAAATGTTTTTTTAGAGCTTCTTTAGGTTTAGCCCCGACCAATATGTCTTCTGCAGTGTTAAGGCCTGATTGTAGCGCTTTCCTTCCAAGGTATCTGGCACCCCTCTTCAGCAAAGGAACAGCCGTACGTAGTATGGATGAAAAAATGGATCCAAGTCCACTACCGCGCTAGTATCGCATCCCTCGATAGACGGTGAAAGGCTTTCTATCCATTATAACTCAGTGCGTCGAAAGTGTAGCTTCACTGTTAAGCTCCCGTTACCGAATGGGAAGTTTTCGCCCTCAATCGTTCTTATATATATTGTGATATTGGTTATTAAATTAGTTGCGACATTCACATAATGGGGTCTGTCATATGTAATACTCAAACTCCTTCCTCTATGGTTGGGGATGTGAGCAATGCGCAGCAGGCGTGCCTGGGTATCCCCAACAAACTGGTGCTCCACTATATTACTGTAAATATAGCACATGTCTGGGGACCTTTCAGCCAATTTCTCCATCTTCAATTGATACATTAATCTGGACAAGTTATACTGTGTCTCGTGAAATGTGTCTCTTTGGAAGGCTGCGCTATATCGGCCGTTGGTTAGAATTTTGAACTTTCTATGTTCTTTAAGACATCTGTTAGTCTTTGATTTTAGGATTAGTGTATGTGCAGGGTTGTTTACGATTTCATATACTAAATCATTCGTAAGGTTTGAGTTTCTTAAACTTACGTTTAAGCCTCTCACAACATCCTCGGCCGAACCATATTGACCCGGCCCTAGTCTTACTTCTGTACTGTAATACCGTGCAATCTTAGTCCAAGCGATGCGCATAGTTTCATCCATAGCTACCCCAGCTTTTTCACACTCGTCAATGTCTCTAAGAATCGTAAAAAACGGTTTCTTTATGTTCAATATTTAAAAAGACGGTGTCCAGCTGAATTTCGCATATCCCCACCTCATACGAATCACGACCCAATTCAATGTGCCCATGGAGTTCTGTTACAAAGTTGGCTAGCGTGTTGTTAGGGTGTACAGACAGGGACGAGGAGGACGGGAGTGTGACGTAGAAATGGTTAGGAGCCATGTTGCATACTATTTAAGCTTCATTATTGCATCAGCTTTTATATAGGTGTTGAAGCTTTCTGGGTACCCTAGCCATTTCACCAGGTACATTTTTCTCCTTCCTGAACCTTTGCTTCCTAAAATTTTCTCAATTTTAAACACATTTTTTTCTAAATTAAACGCAACTTTCTGCAATTCCTCGCGGTAAAAGCCTCCTGAGATTTCTTCCCCATTCAAATCTTCAATGTAATACATCATTATCACACCTTTAGGTCTCACAGCCCTAACTTTAAAAATCTCGCGTGTCCATCCTTGCTCAAAACCCTTTGCGAATTTATTCCCCGAACGCGACAGCCTTACATAATCATTGATTTTGAAGCGCACAGAGTGTGGTGGTGGTGGTGGTGGTGGTGGTCCATCTCTTCTCGGGAGCGTACCTCTTTCTAAAACTTCGTTAGGTGTTGCCCCAATCGTGCGATGGTGTGAGCGGTTGTAGGATGATGCCAATGGTTCCAGAATGTCTAGAAATCTGTATGTGTTTTATGTGTAAAATAACGGTGCATGCGTTCCTTTATGGTGCGCTGAACTCTTTCAGCTAAAGAAGCCTTATGTATAGAATTGGTTGTGTAATAGCTGATATTAAACTCTGTCAACATATTCTGAAAAGCACGGCCTATAAACGCCTTCCCCATATCCG
This sequence comes from Bathynomus jamesi, assembly GCA_023014485.1. Classification (NCBI taxonomy): domain Eukaryota; kingdom Metazoa; phylum Arthropoda; class Malacostraca; order Isopoda; family Cirolanidae; genus Bathynomus; species Bathynomus jamesi. The sequence continues at coordinate 184,419 of JAJOZX010003711.1, read as the reverse complement.
TACAAAATAGCCAGGAGCCCTGTTTTCTTTTAACATTAGCGTTTTGGTGGCTTTAGCAACTGTTTCAGGTGATTTATTTTCAGAGGAACTAGCCACAGATATCTAGAGAACACGTCTATTATGAATAGAATGTAGCGGTAACCATCGTTATACACAGAATATCTTTGCATGTCTGTTAAATCTGCTTGCCAAATAGAATCAATCGAGGAAGCCGTTGTCTTGGCTGTTTTAAACCTTTTTCTCACAGGCTTATGAAGCGTATAAGCGTCCTGCTCCCTCAAAAATCTTTCAACATCTTTTTTTCCTACTCCGTAAACGTGCAGTCTATCTACGCCGCCGTAAGAGGATGGGGTAGAAATGTCATAATAACGTTTAGTTAATACGTTAGCCATTTGCGTATTTTAGAGGCACGTGGGTAGGGTTGGTTTAACCTCTTCTTGCTCCTCTTCAAAGGTGTTACCGCAGGGGGTGACGGCGCCTTCAATTGTGTCACAGGCGTTGCGTGTTCCAAGTCTTTTAACCTGTTCAGATTTCCTATCAACGTTTTAGGGACATTTATTTGTTGTAGTCTTGCTTTAATATGCTTCCATCCTGATGGTGATGGCCTATCCCACTTTCTCACCAGATCATGGACAATGTCTACGATATTCGATCCCTGTACCTTTGATCCCCACAATGATCTCCCCTGTATCGGTCCATTGTATGGCGGGATCCTCATTCAATAGATTATAAAGACTTAAGCCTTTACTCCTCAATGTAAGTGGGAGGGTATTTTTTAATACATGTTCGATATGTTGTGTGGCTAATCTTTTTGGTTGATCAGCTGTATCGTCGGGTACAGGTCCTATGTCGCCATCGTCCCCGTGCTGTGCCTAATAACCACAGGAATCTCCGTAGGGCTCTTATAATTTTCGTACTCGTGAAGAAATTTCTGCAGAGCTTCTTGGTATAAGATTCTTTCTCATCAGGTGTTTTTTCACTTTAATAGGGCTAACAATTCGCTTTCCATTCTTTTAAGTCTGCTTTTACAGGGATCTAGATCCGTGTCTCTTTGCAGTGAAGCGTACACTCGTGGGGAATCACTACCACTTTCTTCATTATATTAATCTAGTCAGTAAAGGGCCCAAAACTGAAATAAGATGGGGAGAAATGACCCTCCTGTTTGCACAATAACTCGTTTTTTCTTCGCTACAGTTTGACTTTTACGAGCGAGTGTACGTATTATGTTCTTGTCGCGGCGTAGGCGAGCCTTCTGATGGGTTTTCATTGATACATTGCAATTTATAACGTTAAGACAGATTTCACAGATGCATTTTAAAAAGTCGGCGTCGATATTTTTAATAACATCTGCTGCATTGCCCGGGGCAGTCGATGATAGATTTTTATTAATTCATGGTATTTCTTTAGTCTCTTTTGTCATTCTGGAATATACACCGTTTCAGGCTCGTTTGGAAATATATTCGTTCGCAGAAGCACTCTAAACGTGTTTCGTGGATGAAGGTCGCAAAGCAAATATCCGTAACGCGTGCTTGTAGCTTCTTTATAAACTTCCAAAAACTCCTTACGCTGATTCGGGAACATTTGATTGGCTAATACCCCAATTTGTGATACATCTCTACGTTGCGCGAATAAGACTAGATATTGCGTATTTAACGACACATCGCGCATGTATCTATTTTTGAAAATAGATTCTGATTGATGAAGAACACGCTTATGTTAAGATGGTGGGAGTATACTGTAAATGTCTCGGCAAACGTTTTATCCATCTCCAACATGAGATCGTCAATTACAATGATTGTATGTTCAGTTCCCTTTAGCGAATTAACGTCATATACACCTTTGTGGAACAAAATATCATCTTGGTACTCGTTGAACACTGATGATACGTCGAATAGCACCATATAACTTTATGCACAAATTTCGAGAACATCTCGCCCTTTTCTTTAATGATTTTAAGCATAAACACAGTTTTACCACATCCTGTAGGTCCAGATATAATACATGTGGATGGGCTCGTGAATCTGAATTTTTCTACAGAGTCCATTTCTAACACGTCACACTCCTAAGTGGGTCATTTACAAAATATTACAAATTTTGAGTGCTGATCCTTATATTTCTTCTCCCACAGAACCGACGATGAGGTAGAGCACCCTATCATTACGGATGACCTCGACGACAGTGTAGTTGTGATATCCTCCCCTGAACCCTCACCAGCGATACAGGTTGCACGTCCAAAGCGGAGGTATGAGAACCCCACATCAGGTATAAAGCGGCCGAAATACGTACCTGTTGCAGCAGACCCCCAACCCTCAACCTCTACGCAACAACCTCCCCAGCAGCAGCACCTAATATACCCCCTTATTCCGCCCCCGTTCTGTTAAGTCTACAATAATAGATCCCCAACCCTCCTACGCAACAGGGCCCCCAGCAGCAGCAGCACCTAATATAGCCACTAATTCATCCGCCCCCCGTTCTGTTGAGGATGTTATTACGTTCGAGTTAGTGCGATCCGCAGCCCCCACCCCAGCCTTGACTAGAAATCGGTATAGAGTTAGGGTCGACCCTAGAGCCCTGTATAGCAATGGTATTGAACGCGGGATACGCAGGGTAGTACAGCGTATTATAGAGTTTGCTCTTCAGAATCGCGACGAGCGTGAGGTCAGGACGAGTCTGTCCTTTGGGTTCGGGTCAGATGACGGTGATGTAGACGATTATTGGGTGATAGTACCGTTCAGACGTTTGGCTGCTGAAGATGTAGAGTATATATTAGGGCGTATAATGCAAGCCGTCCAAAGTAGTATAGCCTTCAATATGGACAACTTCACGGTAAATATTGACCGTGTATTCCGTGTTGCGGGTCATAGTGCCATACCGTACACTCTTAACTTCAATTCTCCAACTATTTACCGAAGGCATATAAACGTCGATCGTGGTTGCGGTTTTATAGCAGTACTCTTAGCACGTATGTTTACTGTACAAAATACACGGACTCAAAAAATTTGGCTGCCTACGATCGTTGAGCGTGCCCGTAAACTAGCTGTAGACTGTGAACTTGAATTTGACTGTAATATGGTCCTGAAGAGCTGAGAAAGGTAGAACAGGAAATGAGTGTGCGCATAGTTTATATTTGGTTTGGATGATCGCCGCCGGACTGTGTATGTTTTTAAAGCTGTGTGAGAGATCGTACAAGCCCCTACTTATTTTAGGATTGTCAGGGACAACGTATCTCCCATCCGTAATATAAGGGGCTTTACGCGAGTATGACAAAAGTCGAAAATATGGGAGACATCATGATTTGTGTAAGGGGTGCCTCGAGTTTGCGGATGATATAGTAGACATTGTAAGAATGTCACATGGTATGTGAGCAGTGTAAAAGCACCAAATGTGAAAGCCGTGTAGTTGAGAAGAGAGACTGTGATGTGTGTAGACGCACATTTTTCAATAATAGCTGCTTTGATCTCCATAAATCAATTGGTACGTGCAGGAAAATGAGAATCTGTGAATGTGGTATGTTTCACACAATGGATAATTGGGGAAAATTTAAGCACAAGTGCGACGTAATTCACTGTCCTACATGCCAGGAGAATATAAGGCGGATGGAGTAAAGCATGTGTGTTATATGAAGATGCTAAGCCTAAAAATAACCCTTGTATAACTGTGTACTACGATATAGAAACATATACGAACGCTGAAACCAAAGAGGTAATTCCACATTTACTTGTGAGCCAGACATCTGTGATGAGTGTATGGGTATCGAATGTGACGAGTGCCCCAAATGCGGTAAACGGACAAACGTTTTTAAAACGAATGTCAGCGATAGTCCTGTGAACTATTTGTGTCCTATATTGTCAAGTTAGCCGACAAGTTCAAAAAAATGACTGTGTATATTCTCGCCCATAACGGGGCAAAGTTTGACACGCAGTTCCTTTATAAGGAGTGCTTGAACACGAATCCTCTGAGATATTTACAGGTGATCCATTGAAAAGAGGCAACAAATTAATACAGATGCAGATAAGAGGCAATGTACAATTTAAAGATACTTTATTATTCACACCTTGTAAATTAGCAAAGCTACGAAGGTGATGGGAGTAGCAGCTGAAGTTTCCAAAGGATACTTCCCATACACTTTCCTCACCAGCGAGACTTTAAACTACGTAGGCCCACCACCCCCCAAACATTATTTGACTGCATGGATGAACGTGAAGACTTTGATCGATACTAACAGTTTTAATGAAAGTAACCCTTATAATATAGCTGATGAATGTGAGCGTTATTGCGTGAATGATGTGCGCGTGCTTAGAGTATGTTTTCAGGCCTTTAGAAGTAAGTACATAGCCCGTTTCAAATGCGATCCACTGCAAGTCGCAACCACCATCGCATCATTATGTTTTACGGTGTTCAAGAATAACTTCATGCCTAAAGACACTTAGCCATTATTCATCGAAACAACCCCGCAGTTACGGACACAAGGCTATTTACTGGCTCATACACCTGCAGCAACAAACAGGTGTATACATAAAGCACGCCCGCAACACGGGTGAAGTACCCATTAAGATTAATGGACGTGTTTTTTGGGTTGATGGGTTAAGTGAAAACCGTGTCACTGGTGTGAAGACTGTGTATTCCTTTAATGGATGCTGGTGCATGGATGCCCCCGCCCTGAGTGCGGTATCGTCGGAGATATCCACGGTAGATCTCCTGCCGACTGTCTTGCAGGGACCCGCACCCGCGATCAACTTATAGGATCACAGTTCACTCACAAAGTCTTGTGGGAGCATGAATATGATGCACGGATGGAGACAGACGATGTATACCGTGAGGAAATAAAAACGATCAAGCGTTCAATGGTGCTGGACCCTCTCAAATGTGGTGATAGCTTGTTTGGAGGACGTACAAATCCATTCAGACTATACTTTCCACCTACGGTGGGCGTGAAGCTCCATTACTACGATTTCTGTTCTTTATACCCATACGTGATGAAGAGCCATCCGTACCCCGTGGGCGCTCCTGAGAAACTGGTGGGACCTAGTATACCCTCCATCAATGAATTTTCAAAAAATTTGAATGATCATTACTTTGGGCTCTCTTTCGTAGACGTACTTCCCCCACGCAATTTATGGATACCGATCTTACCTGTCGTTATCGACGACAAGCATGTTTCCCCTGTGCGTGAAGTGCGCGGAAGAGGATAACGGCGAATGTAACCATATACCCCACCAGCGTAAGATCAGAGGCGTATATACAAGTCCTGAGCTGGCCCTAGCCGTACGCCATGGTTATAGAATACTGAAGATACATGAGGTGTGGAGGTTTCAGAAGCTCCCCAACCTTTTCACACCATATATAAACGCCTTTTTGAAGGATAAGGTTGAAGCATCAGGGTATCCGCGAGGAGTTGATACCGAAGATGAAAAGTCTGCCTATATTCAACGTTACCGCGACCGCGAAGGTATACAACTTGATCGTGTCCAAATTGTAAAGAATCCTGGCAAGCGCTTTAGTGCAAAGTTGTGTCTAAACAGTCTATGGGGAAAATTTGCGCAGAATACGGCAGAGGGAACATTCATTTGGCACAAAGTTATAGCGATGTCTGGGATTATGCCAATGCCCCGATAAAGAGGTCATGGAGATCGTGAATGTAGGTAATACTTACGTAATAAAGTACAACAACACTGAATTTGCCACAGAACCTCAAGGGTTACAAACATACCTGTGGCGAGCTTCACAACAGCCTACGCCCGTATAAAACTTTGGGGTCTATTGCATTCTCTTGGGCGGAGAGTATTGTATGCCGATACAGATAGCGTGATATTCACAGAGAGGGAGGGTGATTACATGCCCGCTATTGGGGAGTTCCTCGGCGAGCTCACTGATGAGATCAAGGATGAGTATGGGGACGACGCATACGCCGACTCTTTTATCTCAACAGGACCTAAGACTTATGGGGTACGGTCAGGGTAGGGGATGAAATGAAATTATCGTGAAGGCAAAGGGTATTACGCTCAACCATGCGAATAGGGAGGTTGTTAACTTTGAGTCGTTGAAGGATCTAGTATGTTTGCAACCTCACCAACTAATTGTAGGCACCCAATTTTCGGGCGCAGAACTGGAGGCGTGAAGGAACTTAGGGGTACGATGGTGTGCCGTAACACCTATAGGAAACGTTACCAGTTACCTGGCACCTATGATACCGTACCCTTTGGATATCAATGATGCTTCTAACTCACACGTCTTGTATTAATCGTATCTATTTGTAAATATATATATATATATAACTTGAATATCTCGAATCGTATTTGAAAATATATGAATATCTCAATAAATCAAATAGCGTTTCACTTTCTCCTTTGTGTGTGTGTGTGTGTGTGTAGGTGAAAGTTCTAAGCTCCGCCCACTGCGTGAGTCATGCTACTATCTGGGAGTCCCTGCGTGGTCAGTCGACCGCAGTAAGCCCGAGAGATCAGACGTGTATTCAGATCAGACGTATATTGAAATGGCTACCTTTAATATTGCTTGCACAACGTTTATGAAATGGTATTCAGTAAAGTGTGAGGATGTGGTGGATACCGAAAAACTTCCTATTCCCCCTCTATGCCTCTTTTAAAGCCACATTGGATTGTGCGAAGTTCCAAGATGTACAAATACTCTACGGATGTTCTGGTGAGACTGTTGAAGGCTTTCGTTGCACAGACGATGTGCTGAAGTATGCTGCAGGGCTAAACTTTATAAAGTCTCACATACACCGTGAAGTAAAAGAAACAACGCGTGCAGAAGAGACAGCAGGTATGGATAATGAGCCTTGTGGATGGGTGGTGTGACAAGCGGTAGTACGTCATGCTACACCATGTCGATTACTCATACCCTACGTCTGAAAATGTGAATCTCGTGATCATGGACAATCTTAGGTGTTTTTATCACTATATTAACGTATATCATGATGAGGTTCATAGTGAGGTTGTGGCTAGTGCCATGCGTGAGTTTTTAACAGATTTTAGAGACGAGTATCGTTTGATGGGTAGAAAGGAAAAATATGAGCATATGTTCCTCTCAAATAGTGCGCCGGAGTGTGGAGATGATTAGCGCCTAGTTCTTATCCAAAGTGCGTAGGCTGGTAGTGACGAAACGGAAAAACAAATATGTGCAACAATTCGAGTCGTACGAACATGCCCATTCACGTATCATCGAGTCAGCCGCCCGTCGAACCGTTCCTGCCTGTGCCTCACACGGCTCATAGTTATCTCAGAGCTTGAACCGAGTAGACGTGCGCTCCTCGAATACGATGGAACTTCCTTTGAGCAGCATTCTCAACGCCTCGTACGATGTGTCCGTGACGAAATCGTTGCGCGTGTTCAGGCGTAATTCCGGTACCATTAGCTATGTACTGGAAACGGAATGTAGACCGACAAACAAACGGGTTTATTTAAGTATCGAGGAGATGAATAGAATCTTTGTGATAGTTGATAAGTGTGTGAAGATCGTTATAAAATACCTGCTAACGTAGGTACAAGAAGAGAGCAGATTAGTGACGCGCCTCATACGCCGTTGTATGTACTTGTGTGTATAACGATCGGCCATGCATTGATATAAGGCTGATGTGGAAGAATGCTTCTGATAATAACGCTCTTATTCCTACGCGAAACCGTTTCATCCTCGACAGAATGTTTGAAATCGTCGGATTCCGTAAACTGAAACCTATATTAGACGCGCGTGTTACGGATATGCTTTATTTGATACAGTTCTTGAATACGCATACACTGCTCTGCTCGATGGGTTTACCGAGTGTAGGACTGGTGAGAATGGTCTAGTGCTGGATGTTTATTTAAAAAGTTTAGACTCTTTGAAATACCATGAACTTTGGTACAAAGCAATTGATCGGTACAAGGCTGAGCTCACCTACACCGTTCACCCTGAAGAACTATTTCTTTATAACGCGCAGTTGTCGTAACGATTTAGAAGATTATTTCAATTGCCGCTATGTTGAGTGAAGAGTTCACGATTGAAAAGCTCGAGTCGGTAGAAATAAACCTCGATTGGAAAAGCGTTCTTATAAACTTGTGTTTTAATAATGTAGCTAACGATGAACTCTTTGTGCGTGCTTTTGATTGTATTCTAGACGTATTTAAAGATGACTTGCCAACCGGTTGTAAAGTGGGGACAAAAATAGTACTGAACGATATGAAAGCCATTCATATCGAATACAGGTTTCCCTATACTTTAAGCGGTGAATATTATTAAGCCGCATAGACTGCGTAATGCAGAGCAATAATGATGTAATTGTAAACTCGATTAAGACCGATTTTAGTATTTTGAAAAAAAGTGAATTGTATATATATTTTGCTTGACGATTATACGCATATTTCTATTGATTTGTGTTTATATATATATATATATATATATATATATATATATATATATATATTTTGCTTGATATTTCTCCTGTACTGTTATGTACATATTGAAGTGTATATGAAATGTATATTTTATTTTATATCACCATAATTGTGTGTGTGTGTATATTTCTCCTGTACTGTTATGTACATATTGAAATGTATATGAAATGTATATTTATTTGAAATGTATATTTATTTTATATATAATTATGTGTATATATTTCTGTTATGTACATATTGAAATGTATATGAAATGTATATTTATTTTATATATATATATCCATAATTGTGTGTATATATTTCTGTTATACGCATATTCCTCAAATGTATATTTATTTGAAATGTATATTTATTTTATATATATATATATATCCATAATTGTGTGTATATATTTCTGTTATACGCATATTCCTGAAATGTATATTATTTTCTATATATTTATAATAAAAAGAATGATGCAATGTTGTTTATTGTTATGCCTTCTACCACCGGTATTCTGTATACAACAGGTATCTGGCAATATTTAAGCCTTCTAAGCCAACTGGCTGATTAGGAGTCTATAATAGTGTACAATGGTATCTGGCAACTCTGTCTTCGGAATACATGGAGCTATCTGGCAACTCAGCCAACTGGCTGATTAGGCGTATATAATAATAATGTATGCAATAATACTGCTAAAAAGAGGTATCTGACAACTCAGCCAACTGGCTGATTAGGAGTCTATAATAATAATGTATGCAATAATACTGCTAAAAAGAGGTATCTGACAACCAGCCAACTGGCTGATTAGGAGTCTATAATAGTGTATACAATGGAATACATGGCGCTATCTGGCAACTCAGCCAACTGGCTGATTAGGCGTATATAATAATAATGTATGCAATAATACTGCTAAAAAGAGGTATCTGACAACCAGCCAACTGGCTGATTAGAAGTCTATAATAATGTATACAATAGTATCGCGGTATCTGGCAACTCAAGCCATTTACGCCAACTGGCTGATTAGGAGCCTATAAAACAACGCCAGCCCGGCTGGAAGTCTTAATGTGCACTTGGCTCCTGCCAGGTGAACACCTCTCCTCCTTTCTCTCCTCCTTTCTTTCTCTTGGGGGATAACGCCGCCTCCAAGTTTTTCCCCACCCCCCTTTGCAACATCCCCCTTTGCAACAACCCCCACCCCCTTTTGCAACAACCCCTCTTCCCCCCTTTGCAACAACCCCCTCCTCCCCTTTGCAACAACCCCTTCCCCTTTGCAACAACCCCCACCCCCCTTTGCAACATTACATAACCTGTAACATTCCTGCACTCTCCCCTTTTGCGGCTATACTACTAAACTTTATATACTGACAGTGAAAAATGACAAGTTTGGAGATATTTTGGTTTGTCGTATACATGAATCTTAAATTATTTTTAGATAAAAAATATTTGGTTTCCTTTAGAATATTCTTTTTTTATGCAGGAAAGCGTGGCCAGGGGCGAATGTCCGATACTGCGGCGAAGAGAGAGGGAATGGATGAGCCGAAAAGCCTTTGATTTCATCCGGTCAAGTAGAGCTGTGTGAGTTGAGCCACCCCACACATGAGAGGCGTACTCTATACAGGGAATTGGAGCACTATACTCCACACAAATATCTCCCTTTCTAAAAGCTAAGTACTGTCACTAACAAGGAGGATTCCCTTTTCAAGTTGTTGCTGCAAATGGTATTTTTGTTGTTATGGGGTTGTTTAACCTCCTTCGCAATATCTAAGTCCATATGACGAAGGGGACCTACAACTATATGTGGGATTCGAACCACTAGTCGCCACTAAATCTGGACGCAAAGGATGGTCCCCCACCCAACTCCTGCCCACACCGAATGTCACTTAACTTCGCCTATCGACGAAAAGGGGTGTTACGACATCGGCCACGACGTAGCCCCTGTAAAGAGTATAGCTGTTGCAGTTCTCTCTCACCCCAAACAATGACAGACTGTCCACCGTATTTTGTGCACACTTCTATGAAGATGTTTCACCATTCACTTCTCCATCCGCTTCAGAAAGCGTCCCTCTCAACAGACACTCCATGCTTCGCGTGAGACGGCTATGGCGCATCTGACCTCTGATCTTTTTACTATCTCTGATTAGGGCAGAAAAAACCTTACGACTTTCATTGCTTCATAAACTCAATTTTTTTCATCTGTCTACTCGTCACAATCTTCCACACGACTATCCCTTTACCTTCAACAATACACAACTGAATCCTTCCTCTTCCCATAACAATCTTCTTGTTTCCTTTTCTCGTTTTCTTTATAACTGCAGCAACCGTCGTAAAAGGATTCGAAGTTCTTCTCCTATCTTCCTATAACACTTTCCAGACTCGTGTGCAGCAATAACAGATCTCATAAGATCTGTAGACAACTCTTTACCACAACGACCTATTGCTTACTAATGGCTTGTACAGTCATCCGTCTTCCATGAAGATTCACTGAGAAAATTCTAGAATTTGGAATTGTCAACAGTCTCTAATCAATAAACAGCCAACTACTGATAAAAATTTTTAGTTCTTGAATCCTGAGGTGGACTCACAAAATATTAAATAAGTTTGTAAGTAAAAGTACAAAAACTTTTGCATGTTAACTTTTTTTGGTTTTCCTCATATTCTTTGATGTTTTACATTATACGTATGTTGGAGTTACTAATTTTTTTATTTGTTAATTTTTTCCAAACGAACGGTAAACTTTTCATAACCATCTTATGCGTGATACAAAAGATAAGGACGAATATAAATGAAATATTTCTCTGTACAAATACTTATGAGCGGCACTATATATATATATTATATATATATATATATATATATTATATATATATGCTGACGTAAATATAAAAGTATTTGTATAGAAAATATAAAAAATATCTATTTTCCAATCCAATAAATTTTTCCATTTTTCACTGCAGCCACAGAGTACAATGGTTTAGTTCTTCTTTTTGTAGTGAAAGAAACTTATTGCAAAGAAAATTCCACCTTCAAAGATTTTGATCAAATTGAAAAATTTCATGTTCATACATTAAAATATAAGATATAATCCATGCATATGAATCAGCATTATTTACAAAAGTAAAGTGTGTATATATATATATATATATATATATATATATATATATATATATAACTGCAATGACCACGCAGTATATAAATGAATAGAAACGACATAAGTATTAAGGAACGTTTCTGCACACGAGGAGGAGAGATAACGAATAAATGAAAAATGAGGCGAACCGCCCGGGAATCGAACCCAGGGCCTTCACGATTTGCGAGGGTGCCCTCTCAGGGCATTGGTTTCTGCCCTATGTGGGAGAATTTCGATTTGTGATTAATCGAGGACCGTAGCATAATGGTAGCGCGTCCAACCGGCAATTGGAAGGCCCTGGGTTCGATTCCCGGGCGGTTCGCCTCATTTTTCATTTATTCGTTATCTCTCCTCCTCGTGTGCAGAAACGTTCCTTAATACTTATGTCGTTTCTATTCATATATATATATATATAATATACAGTATATATATATATATATAGATATAGGGTGTTCAAAAAGAAAAGCAACCCATTGGAGAATGCATATTTACGAACAAATTACAAAAATTGTTGAATGTGCTGGGCATTTTGATTTTCACATTCGTACATTACGAATCATGTTATCGAACACGTATTTTAATGTCTCTCTTGATATGCCGTCTCTGTACGCTGAATGTTGACTCTGAATGTAGCTCTTCCAGTGTAAGAGGGTGATTTGAATACAAAGTGTTCTTTAAAAACGATGAATATCCTTTCTTGAACTGTGAATACCATTCTTGTACTTAATGATCAATGAAACAGAAAGAAAAGGGTTACGTTACAGTGATATATGCATTCTCCAATGGGTTGCGTTTTTTTTAACACCCTGTGTGTGTGTGTGTGTGTATATATATATATATATATATATATATATATATTACTCAAGAGTACCGTAAAAATCATTACGCACTCTATTTTCATGAGTAATTGAATGCCTCTGAAACAAAACTAGAAATGCGTGTGTATATATATATATATATATATATATATATATATATATATATATATATATATATATACACACTAAGGGTCAATCTCTACCATTGAATGAGGTTTTCTTTTAGAAAGTTTGTGTAAGACTGGGCATTCATTTTACACCATCAGGCACTCTGTATGGGACAGCTACTGCATTGCCTATCAATCCTGCCCAAAACATGACACTACCTCCCCCTTTGTTGGCGTCTTAATCTCGATGGTAGAAATTGGCTCTCAGCAATCCATCTTCTTCACCAAACATCAAGTCCCTCAAGTGTTGCTTTTCATTCATCGGTGAACAATACAGTATTAAAATCTGTTTTCTCGTACTGACGCGCCCATTCAACACGCTGCTTCTTGTACCTGGGTGTTAATGGTGACTGAATCGTAGGTTTACACGTCTTGCCAATTGTTTGGAGGATTCCACATCGAGATGTTCTTGGTACATTATGTATGCCAGCCTGCTGAAAAACCTCTTTACTTGAGGACAATGGATGCTTTGCAATTTGCGCTTGATTACAGATATCTGCCGCCTTGTCACTTTTCTTATAGCTCCTTTATCACTTCGCTGCCTCAGTTTGGTACCGTCCGCTACAAACTTGTTTACAGTTCGATAAGCTCTGCCAAACTGCTTCGCAATTTCAATTGATTTTATATTTTCAGCGAGTAACTTGACTATTTTTCTTTTCTCAGCTAGTGTTAAATCTTTCTTCTTACCCATTTTCACCATTTAGATCCGTAAATAGAATACTTGCTTAATAATTCGGAACACACTATTTTACATATTTTTCAATAAAATGAGATAATTATTTTAATTATGAAAATATTTTATCGAAATGAATACCATCAATGCTGCTATATATAGTGATTATTTGTTACAAATTTCATTGAAATCGGGGAAAAACTTTCGAAAACATTGGAGAAAATGTAATCTGCTTAATAATTTGGAACGCAGTGTATGTGTATATATATATATATATATATATATATATATATATATATATATATATATATATTATATATATATCATATATATATATATATCACCAATGAGGATATATTCACTATCAAGAAAATAACTTTTCTCCACTTAGGTGCCCGAATGGTGAATTCTTATCACTGAAAAGATGCCGAGTTGTTGAAAAATTTCGTTTTTTTTATCTTCACTGATCTCCGGATATTTGTGCACTATAATGACCTCTGAAGTTTCAAGTTTCAGAAACTATGCATTACCTCTAACCTCTAATCAAAAGATTTTGCCTTTGCTTAATAGTGGGAAACCATACACATATTTGTTACTTTCATTATATGAAATCACTCATTTCGCTTAAAGTCTGTGACACTTAATTTCTTCGTAAAGGTTAGGTTAGTAATTTGTAATGTTTGTAATTAACTCTTTACTTGCGTTAACAATTAAAACAATGACTGTATTTCACCCGCAGTAATGAAGGTGATAAAGACTCACAGACAAACCTCGACCAGTTATACATTTTTTTCCTTACCATGAACTACATAAATCTGCAAAATATATAAATGCTATTCGTTTCTATACCAATTTCTTGTTTTCTGCTCAATATGGATTCATCGATTCAGGCGGGTAAATATTTATTTTTCGGGTAGAATAATTTCCTCCATTAATTATCAATACCCAACTCGCAAGCCATAAAATAGTTAATTTTTGTTTATTCATTATATAACGAAAGAAAGAGAGAATTTTTTTTAAATATGAATTAACACAGCGCTATTTACAGTGCTTGGGTTTTTTTGGTCTTGGTGGTAAGGAAAGGCATTCTTCGTGGGGATGTCACTCTGTCTCGAAGACACAAATGATGAACAGTGGCATGATTATATCATTTTATCCCTTTAGAAATAATAGTATCCTGAAGCTTATAAGTCACATTTCATATTTTTATGCCAAATATCCCCCACCAGAATTCGAACCTAGTGTCGTGGAAACACTTTTCATTTTCTATTTACTTTTCTTAAATGTTCCGTTATCTGTCTGCGTTATTTTCACTCTTAATACTTATCTTCTTACACTGATTTCTGTATTCTATAAAACGACAGGTGGGTAGCGTGGCCGGTTCTCAACTGAGACATGGAGCCTGCAGCCGACATTTTTCTTTCTGAACAAAGAGAGGGAGTAGGAAATGACGACGATTATCATTATTTACCGGTTTATTTTAATTAGGATGGTAATAATGAAGGGGGAAAACGAGCGCGAATTCATAATTTAACATTGGATCGTGGAAAGAGCTTCTAGTCAACTATAAATCACAATTACATCTTAACCAAACAAAACACTCCGTTTTCATAACAGACCGCGCGCTAGAATGACTTCTGGGTATGCCTCCGACCTCAGCTCTCTCCATGTTGTCAACTAATGTTTTATATTTCAAATAATTATGTTTTACATATGTTAATTTCATACAATTAAATCAGTTTACTACACTCCAAAAACAAATTACAGTATTAGATTTCTTATTAAAAACCAATACACGACACCGAGACCTTTGACTAGGAATCGCGGCGCTGGCCATTAGCTACAAAACAAAAACTTAAATCGAACCAAAACGGTAAAAAGAAATCGAGATTAATAAATTAATCTTTTGGAGGAGAAAATTATTGAAATATTAATCCATTACTCTTAATTAAAGTTAATATTTTAGAATTTGGAGTTAGATTACGTTTTACGTTAAATTAATTACGGGTTAAATTTTGGAGTGTGAGTTAAGACCAAAAGTTACACACGAGCCTGATTTAAAATAAGTTTATAAGTACTAACAGTGACTGAAAAATTAACTTTTGACATGAAATGAGCTCAGTCTCATGGTTTTAAATCCCTTAATTAATATCCATAAGGCATCTTTAAATCTTAATAAAGTCTTCTTACGTTATATGAATATTCTCAACTACGAGGAGTTGAATGAAAGGAATAAAACAACAATAAGAAATGGATTTATTAAAAGCACAACATTTCGGCCAACACTATCGTCTTCATCAGGCGCGAGACTCAGAATAAACAAAAAAACGTGCGTTTCCAATAAAGTCCATTTTACTTCTCGTGACTTTATTACTCTAAATAGTCTTTCTTTGACCGGAACAAAATAGCAAATGGACACACTATATCCACTAGAGAGTTTTAATACTGTAATAATAATCACTGTATAATGATACTGTAATAGTAATCACTGTATAATGATACTGTAATAATAATCACTATACAGTGTGTCCGTAAAGTCATGGTGGGATTTTAAATAGCTATATTATTGCAACGAAACATGATAATGAGATGAAACAATGCCAAATTTAAGAACAACTCTCAAAGTTGTATCTTGTAGTTAGTCTAGGCTAAGCTTAACCTTTATCTCGTAGTTAGTCTAGGCTGTCCACATGCCTATGTTGAACATGAGCGTAATAGCCCGAAAGTTAATGTGTGGTGTGCTCTAGCACGAGATCGAGTGATTGGCCCATTTTTCTTCGCGGAACCCACTGTGACGTCACACAACTACCTCGCTATGTTGGAACATTTTGCAGTACCCCAATTTATTGACAATAATGTCATCTTTCAGCAAGATGGTGCTCCTCCGCACTATGCCAACGTTGTCCGAGAATTCCTTAATGAAAAATTTCCACAGAGATGGATAGGAAGAGGAGGATGGAAGCCATGGCCTCCACGCTCTCCGGACCTGACACCTTTGGACTTTTATTTGTGGGGTTACGTCAAGCAAAGCGTGTACAGTGTACCCATTAGGGATATTCATCACTTGCACGAGCGAATCACGGAAGCTATCGCATCCGTCACTCCTGATGTTCTTGGGCGTGTGTGGCTGGAATTGAATCACCGCCTAGATGTCTGCAGGGCTACCAGAGGAGCCCATATCGAACTACGTAAATAAAGTTATCTTTTAGAGTTGTTCTTCAATTTGCCTTTTTTTCATCTCATTATCATGTTTCGTTGCAATAATATAGCTATTTAAATCCCACCATGACTTTACGGACACACTGTATAATGAAACAGTGATTTATAACGTTTTATTTTTACAATTCCAAACGTTGAATGACGTTAATAAAATGAGATTTTTTGGAAAGATGAAAGACTTCACTTAACACTAAAGTAAATACAAATATGTTTCATTTAATTTACAGTATAACATTTACGGAACAGGAACTCGGTAAAATGTTGACAAATTAAATAATATCTATCATAAATAATATCTATAAACAAATATTAAATGCATAAATACAATTTATTACTAGAATTATGAACTCCGCTGCAATTATACTCGTAATATATATA
This sequence comes from Bathynomus jamesi, assembly GCA_023014485.1. Taxonomy (NCBI): domain Eukaryota; kingdom Metazoa; phylum Arthropoda; class Malacostraca; order Isopoda; family Cirolanidae; genus Bathynomus; species Bathynomus jamesi. Next base: position 167,665 of record JAJOZX010003711.1, on the reverse strand, counting down.
TATATATATATATATATATATATATATATATATATATATATATATAAAAGCTCAAGCTGATCGAACATTTGTTAAAATTTTCGTCCGTGACCATTTTTACGTAGTAAATCGAACAGGTTATATATTATATTTTCAAATTTTTAAGCGCTTTCGCTTGTGTTAAGGTTGAACAGGGGGGGGCTACAAGAAAGTTTTGAGAAAGCGTTTTTTTTTCTCTATACAATGATTAATTTTTGGAATTTCTCCCGCGTTAGGATTTTAATTAAAAAAAACTCGAAGTCAAATAAATCGTCCGTCATGCTCCCTCAGCCTCCACACACCCCAAAAAAGTAGGTTGTACAGGAGAATCAGACCTAAATGGGAAAAATGTGGCTTACTATTTTAAAGGTTATTTTTTAAGCTTCCAGTTCAGATAAAAATAAACATATTGTATACTGTATATTGTACTGTACAGAGTTGTCCAAACGTGGCGATCGGATCGGTTTTGTTCTAAGCAACTTGTAACTAGGGTTTCTCAACCGGGATCCCGTGATCTCGGGCTGTAAATAATAACTTTAAATCCCGGGACAAGCGCAGCAAATCCCGTGATTTCGGGGTTTTACAAAGTATTCTGAAAACGTCATTTCAAATAGTTTTACGTTAATTTACTACTTTATCTACAAAATACAAACATAAGGACTATGATGACAAATTTATAATAGCACGAATCACGTTGCGTTGTACAACTCGAACAGTGCCTATAATATGCCCTGTATGATGTTGTGCATGTGTAATATGACTGGTACTTTTGATGATTGACTCGGACTGAAAGCCAGTAGTCATTTGATTTCCCTGAATCGAACATTTTGTGTTTTAGTGGATTTTACAGTTATTTTGAATCCAGTGGCACACTTTTTGCTGTTGATATTTTTTTTACTAAAAATTAGTTAGAAGTATATAAAAGGTGTTGTGTTCTTATAAATTACACTATAATATAATTTATTTTTGTTGAAGTGCAAAGCATTAGCATTGTAGGCATAGCCGCCTAGACTATATACCGTATTTATGTTTCTGCAGTGTTTGAAACTCGGCCTAGGCTCTGTCCTTTATTATATTTATCATTATTGTGTTAGAATGTGTATTTATATATTTACATTTAATATTAACTAACTAATCTAGATTTATCTAAGGCTTAGACATTTTAAGACTTTATCATCATTATTTTTTATAAACCGGGAAATCCCGGGATCCCGGAACGATGGCCGATTTTTTCCCGAAAACCGGGAAAGTGAAAACCCCTGAAAACGAGAAACCCTACTTGTAACGTAAGAAACCTGCAAGTTTAAACCGTCAGCGAACTTAATAGCCCATATAGAAAATATTCATATTTAATGTATGCAGTTCTTAAAAATGATTTTGTAAAAATAATAAAACATATATTTCACCCAGTCGTGACAGTTGGACCACCCTGTAGCTATTGCGCAGTGTATTCATTCCTATAATAATAAAAGGTATCTGTTTTGTACAAAAAATTTTATGACGGTCTCTAATAATTTCATTGGCTTAATTTTTAAGTAACTTTGGTGAAAATGTAGAATGATAATTGAAACGTGGTTATTTACTGGTACAGGGTGGGCACAAAGTCCCTTTGCATGAAAAACAAAAGTAACATACAAATATGCTGTAATTTCACTGCAAAGGGATTTTGTGGCCACTCTGTATAAACGTGGTTAATTATTTTCTCTCGACGTGACATTTAAGCAGTAAATTATTTTGAATTAGATTAAGTTGGGTTATGTTAGGCTTAGTTAAGTTAGTTTATTAGAGCATTGATAGGATGCCCCATCGACCAAGTGGGTGTAGACTCGTATAAACAACCAACAACGTAAAATAATGTTTATTAGAATTTAAAACTAAAATTTAGTCCGAAGAATAATGTTTAAAAATGTAATTTTACCCTTTTTAATTAATGTAAATATTTAATGGAATTAATTAACACTAAATAATTATAATTGTCTCCCTTCTCTATTATCACGAGAGATTTCGATAAAGAATTGAATTCCAATGTATCATCCATTATGCAAATTAAATTATAATTAAAACATGGTTCATTTTCTATTTTTACTAAAATTTCACGATGAAAATTGCGTAATAAGAGATATTTTGTTGTAATGTTGCATTTTCTGCAATTGTAACCCAGTATTTGAATTGCTAACTAGTTTGCAGGTGGCGTATTTTAAAAGTATTAGAAAAATTAGTGGTTTTTATAGTTTGATATTGTTGTTAGTAATTTCCTTCATGTATATATTGCGGTTCTTTCCTCGTTTTTAAAGAACACGCCTTACCCGTCAAAGTATCGTGTCTGGTGTCATTTTCCGTAAAAAGAAGTAGAAAGAAAATGTATGAACATACCGGGCGTGTGTCTGCTTTGCTTGCGTTGCATCAAGGTGCTGCGTGGGCGTTCGTGCAGTCACATAGTTCCGACGTTTTAATGCGCAGACGAGAGTCAACTCCTTATTGGTTCAAGCGTATGCATCTTCGTATGATGGTGAGGCCCGTTCGGGAAAGGCGTTCGATGCGTTGACGCGTAATGCTTTGACGCAACGCGACGACGCATAGGCGTTTTTTTTTTTTATCTTTAAATGTAATAATGATCTCTACTTTTTAGATAAATTATCCTGAATGTTTTGTGCTTTATTTAGTTATACCCGATACTTTTAAGCATGATTATGAATGTACTAATTATCTTTTATTAGGGACAGTTCTAAAACATTTACAAATATTAACAATTCAAATAACACAACACAAAACTAAACCATTACCGTGCAGTAAAATTTAAAAGAAATAATTTTATTACAGAAATACGTATATACTCTAACTTTCAAAGTTGAAGGCTGATTTTACATAATTCAATTTGGCAAAAATGAAAATAAAATTGTAATAAAAACTGTAATTAAATTCTTAATTGAATTTGTAATGTAGACTAATCATTAGAATATATTTTTTAAAGCATAAACAGTTAAAAATAGCGACAGCAAAATGGAGTTGTTTTCATTGATAAAGCTTCGTGTATAATTAAATTCATTTTGAAAGGCCTACTCTTTTAGCAAAACAAAGTGATTTAAAAAAAAAAAAAAAAAGAGAGAGAGAGAGAGAGAGAGAGAGAGAGAGAGAGAGAGAGAGAATTTGAAAAGAAGAGGTGAAAATATAATGATTCCATTACTGAAAACCATGAATGACACAAAAACTGAAATACTGATCAATTCATACATTCTTGTATAAAAAAGATGAATCAAAAGAAACTAGGCAACCCAGATATGACGGTTCTGCCTGGCTATGTAAAATGGTAGCTTAAGTAAACAACTCTCTTCTACGCCACCAGGACAAATTTATTTATTGTTTTAACGTGGTATATTAAAAAATTTTAAAATATAGTATTGTTACCGTTCAAAATAGCCTTTTTCTTTAAACCTTTGTTAACAGAATTTGAAAACAGTATTTTTAAAGGTTTATTACTTGTTTTACAACCCTATAATTATTATTTCATATCATGGAAGATAAATGCAGAGTAAAGTAAATAATTAACCCTTTAAGCCCTGAATTTTTTGTATGGTTAAGTTATGAATGCGTGTATTTGAAACGTTAGCAATTGGCATCTTCAGTCCTTAAAGGATTAATAGACAAGAACATATTTAAAAGTAAATAAAATAGTCTCCCATGACTTTTTTACTCCGCTTATCCCTTTTTCTTCCAGATTTTGACTCTACAAAAAATTTTTAAGTATAGAGTTAAAACGATGGATCTAATTGAGAACTTAAAAATGATACCAAACTTATCCCTGCATGTCAGTTAGAAAGAATTTTTTTAAACTCTGAAAAGGGATGAGTGACGGAGTGTCTGAGGTCAAGTCAGACTTTAATAACCTGACTCTGGAATGAGAGGTCACAGAGACATAAAACTTGGAATTCTTAGTTCTTCCTTAATTAAGAACAATGTTGCGCACCAAATTTTATAAAATCCGAGAAGTGGCGTAAAAATAAAATTTTAATTTTGTATGACATGATCCTAGTGTGATTACAATAATTATATATCAGTAAGAATTTTAATACGAGTGTCTCGTGTTTCGAATGGTAGTGGTGTTTCCCGGCAGTGCTGAGACTACTGGGTCGTGGGTCTGAATTCTAATACATCACAACAGAGCGGCAGGCTTGTACTCCTTCCTCCCCTCACTTCCTTGGGTGATATGAAAGTTATTTTAAAATATTAAATGTTAAATTAATTTAAAACCAGAAATTTGAATAGTTTGAACTATACTTTTTTTACAAGTGTATAACGAATTCTATTATTTAGTCTCAATATCTATATTGTAGGGCAATATGTGAAAAGGAGGATCTTTGAATATTTATTGTTGAATAATGTATGTAAACATCCTGGAATGGACATGATTGGGTTGTTTACTATACATATAGAATTTGTGTGGAGAGAAAACAGTGCTGATTTGACCTGTATGAGCCATGTTTTGATAAAACGCTTGTCCTTGCTAGTGAATGGTGATTAGTTTTGAAAGTTTATAAGGTGAAGGTTCACTTTAGTTCAAACGAAGGGATTGCGTTTATTGCGGTCGATCCTTTTATCCAGCATTTCGCCTCATTTGTAGAATTTAGTTTACGTACATTCGCCATACGTCTCATATTGTAAAGAATTGTATACGCTTAATGAAAAGAAAGGAATTACGAACACTTCATCAGTAAAGGTAAGCCTCGTAATTACACTCCATATCCTGTATACATACTTAACCCTCGAGCGGGCGCGCTGCTGGTGCATAGAATGTTCAATTTCTTATGAACCATACACTACTAAATCATCCTAGGATCTTTTCGGTTTGACGGCCTGTAATTGTTTTTAACATTATTTGTTTTTTATTGTCCAGTTTTAATTGAGGATTTCAAAAATAACATTCATGTTTTAGAGAAACAAACAGTGAGGCAGTTATACATTTTAGTTGAGAGAATATCATGTACGCTTTAAGATTTCAAAAACCCTGAAAGTTTTAGGTGAACTGTACGCTCATGACGATTGGTTAGGTTAAGTCGTGATTTTTCGTTTGTTTTGATAGTAAACTAACGAAAATATCATGACTTAACCTAAACAATCGTCAAGGGCGTACAGTTGACCTAACCGGGCATTCTGCTAACCTAACGTTTGATTAATCCTTTACTGCACAGAGGTCTTTCCGAGACAATAAAATCGTCTGGCGTTAGCCAGAACAAAATCAGTAAGTTACACTGTGCAACAAAGGGTTAAAATTGCTTCATATCTGCCAAGCAATTTCCGGATTAACAATTTGGTCCATAAAGATCAGTTTCGGTTACATAGTTAAAAAAAAGTACGTCACTCGACTGTTTTGTAGGAAGATCTATTTGATCCATAAAGACCAAGTTCACATATTAAATTACAGTTATGTACTTTAAGTACAATTATGTAGCCCAGGTTATACTGAATGTTTAACAGAGTATGTAAAACAGCAGACGCATTTTCAAATTAAAGTGAATTTTTGTAACTAGTCAAATGCACCAGGCAAATATTGTTAAATAGTCAAATGCACCAGGCAAATATTGTTAAATAGTCAAATGCACCAGGCAAATATTGTTAAATAGTTGAATGACTTTCTTCATCGGTTTTTTATTTTGTTCACTTGATTATTTGCAAATTTAACTAATAAAATGATTAGTTCAACGCCAACTATTATGGCTAATTTTGATTTGAGTAAAGGTAATCGGTCAACAAATGATTTTGTGACATTTTTCTGTAAACTTAGGTAAATGACTAGGGAGCATATTAATTTAACTAACCTTTATAGATCAGCTAGAAAACTGACTAAAAAAATTCTCTCTGTGTGGGCTTTTGTTACTTCAGTGGTACTAAAATATTCAGTGACTGAATTTAGTTCTTCTTTCATGGAAACTCTCAATGTTGTAGGAACGAGTCTATATATCTGATGGAAGGAAAATCCATGAATATCATTAATTTCTGCAAGAAATTCTAATTTGATTCTGTCATACATGGTAGGAATAATTTCTGTTGAAGAGTATTTTCTAGATGGTATATTGTACTGAGTGGTCAAATGGTTCATCAATCTTATGAAGCCAATATCTTCTACATCAGAAAATGGTTGATGGTAAACAGCAATCATTTCCCCACTTTAAAATGAATTTATCTACGCTTTCTATATATATATATATATATATATGTTAAACACAGACCGTGCATGGAACAAGGAACTCTTCTGGGAAAATTAAATCCACTATAGTCCGAATAAGTAATGGTAAATGACAAATACCATAGTTTTTCTTTTTCATGATGCTAGCCCGACGTGGGCAACGGTTCTCTCGCAAAGAGATCCCATAAATATAGCTTCCCTCACCAGCTATCTGCAAAGCAGACAGGATCCAGCTTTGGGACATGGACCTAGGGTTTAAAGCAAGCCTAGTCCCTACATTCAGAACCTCTATATAAGTAAAAGACTCGTTGCATTCACGTCGGATTGAATAAACAAAGAAAAAGGGGTAACTATTGTATTTTTAGCCAAAAAAAAAAACTTAAACCTCAACCGGGGACATTGAGCGTCCACTTTTCAAGGCACGTAACACGTCCGTTTAATATACACAAACTCAGAATGGTCCCCTGAGAAATTTATATGTTAAACACAGACCGTGCATGGAACAAGGAACTCTTCTGGGAAAATTAAATCCACTATAGTCCGAATAAGTAATGGTAAATGACAAATACCATAGTTCCATGCACGGTCTGTGTTTAACATATAAATTTCTCAGGGGACCATTCTGAGTTTGTGTATATTAAACGGACGTGTTACGTGCCTTGAAAAGTGGACGCTCAATGTCCCCGGTTGAGGTTTAAGTTTTGGTTTTTTCGGCTAAAAATACAATAGTTACCCCTTTTTCTTTGTTTATTCAATCCGGCGTGAATGCAACGAGTCTTTTACTTATATAGAGGTTCTGAATGTAGGGACTAGGCTTGCTTTAAACCCTAGGTCCATGTCCCAAAGCTGGATCCTGTCTGCTTTGCAGATAGCTGGTGAGGGAAGCTATATTTATGGGATCTCTTTGCGAGAGAACCGTTGCCCACGTCGGGCTAGCATCATGAAAAAGAAAAACTATGGTATTTGTCATTTACCATTACTTATTCGGACTATAGTGGATTTAATTTTCCCAGAAGAGTTCCTTGTTCCATGCACGGTCTGTGTTTAACATATAAATTTCTCAGGGACCATTCTGAGTTTGTGTATATTAAACGGACGTGTTACGTGCCTTGAAAAGTGGACGCTCAATGTCCCCGGTTGAGGTTTAAGTTTTGGTTTTTTTTGGCTAAAAATACAATAGTTACCCCTTTTTCTTTGTTTATTCAATCCGACGTGAATGCAACGAGTCTTTTACTTATATAGAGGTTCTGAATGTAGGGACTAGGCTTGCTTTAAACCCTAGGTCCATGTCCCAAAGTTGGATCCTGTCTGCTTTGCAGATAGCTGGTGAGGGAAGCTATATTTATGGGATCTCTTTGCGAGAGAACCGTTGCCCACGTCGGGCTAGCATCATGAAAAAGAAAAACTATGGTATTTGTCATTTACCATTACTTATTCGGACTATAGTGGATTTAATTTTCCCAGAAGAGTTCCTTGTTCCATGCACGGTCTGTGTTTAACATATAAATTTCTCAGGGGACCATTCTGAGTTTGTGTATATTAAACGGACGTGTTACGTGCCTTGAAAAGTGGACGCTCAATGTCCCCGGTTGAGGTTTAAGTTTTGGTTTTTTTTGGCTAAAAATACAATAGTTACCCCTTTTTCTTTGTTTATTCAATCCGACGTGAATGCAACGAGTCTTTTACTTATATAGGGTGAACCAAATGTAGGTGGACAGTAAATGATAACGTTTATTTGGAGAATACATATTTAATTTTTTTGTATACTATAATACAAAATAAAATTAAAATAAATTTAGTTATAATATTTAATATAATATAACACAAACACCATAGTTATAATGAACACCATAGTTATAATATAATATAACACAAACCGTATTCAACCTACTGTCCACCTACTTTTGGTTCACCGTGTATAGAGGTTCTGAATGTAGGGACTAGGCTTGCTTTAAACCCTAGGTCCATGTCCCAAAGCTGGATCCTGTCTGCTTTGCAGATAGCTGGTGTGGGAAGCTATATTTATGGGATCTCTTTGCGAGAGAACCGTTGCCCACGTCGGGCTAGCATCATGAAAAAGAAAAACTATGGTATTTGTCATTTACCATTACTTATTCGGACTATAGTGGATTTAATTTTCCCAGAAGAGTTCCTTGTTCCATGCACGGTCTGTGTTTAACATATAAATTTCTCAGGGGACCATTCTGAGTTTGTGTATATATATATATTATATATATATATATATATATATATATATTTATTTATTCTCTCTTGTTACACCTAATGTATGTCTTGTACATGTATACGTAGAACTATAAAATTGAAACTGAAATTAATAGACCAGATTTTCTTTTTCTTGGTCATTTGATGAAAAGTTGACTGAATATATCTTGCCTTTTTGACTCATTCTGAAATGACTGATGTACTTTTTGAGACTTCCACTTCTTCGTTTCTTTTACTTCCTCTCTTAGAATCTTTCATTTCCTTTTTCAAAGAACCAAATCCGGTCTTCTGCTTACTTTTCAAATGACCCATTAATGGAGAAGGGCAGTAATACTTAAACCCTCAAGAAATGAATGTCCCCTAGTCAGGGCAAAGGAGGCAAATAGCTTTCTTTGCCTTTATCTTTGCTACAAATTTTAAAATATTTGCAAACAAATGTCTGCGTGATTTTATGTTTTTAATTTTTACATTAAGTTCTTATTTTATATCTCGGCTAAAAGTTATTTCTATAATCTATTTTGTCGTGAAAATATATAAAAATAAAATTTAATTAATCAAATAAATTAATGAATTGTACAAAAGTTAACCCCGGCGATATTGCTCAGTTAAACTGTATGGGAAAATAAACCCGATTTACCGAATTTCTAGGCCCTACTCTGAAGGTAGGTTCGAAAGAGAAAAGCCAAGTTTTTTAAAAAAAAAAACATGGACCTCCTCATTTTAGGAAAAGGCAATATTTTCTATTCATGTCAAGACAGAGTTTACACTTAAAACAATTTCAAGCATTAACTGAATTTAAAGAAGGAAATTTTTAAATAAGACTTTAAAATCCTGGAATTAAAACTGCCATAGATATGCCAAAAAAAAGTCCTAGCCCTCTAACATTGCATTTCCAGTTACTTAACTAGGTCATGAAGCCTAGGCAAACCTCAGGCATTGACTAACCAAATAATGTATTCATTCATAATCTAGAGAAGAAAGTACAGAAACTCGGTAAAAATGAAATTTATAATAAACTACAAATAAATTTATAAAATCAGTGCAGGGTTTATCTAAGATGCTGGCTGTGATAGCCTTAATATGTCGAGCTTTAATATCTGATAGCCTTAATTTTTAGGGATAACGTCAGAAGACAATGTAACTTAAAATCAGGCCTCCGGCAAAAAATTTGGCTTTAGTACGTCACTATATATGACACAAATATGAAATCATGCTACGAGGATGATAAAATTCATTTTGAAATACGATAAGGAAGTAAGCAACCACTGGAAAAAAGATAGGTTGATCAGCAGTATCATTATATACAGTATGTTTGAAGTTAGCCGTTGAATAAGTGCACTTGATCATTCCGATTAAATATACTGTAGAAATTACTTAGAAAAAGTAAACGTTCAGAAAATCTGAAATAAGAATGATTACTTTGCTCTGAGGGATCCCGAAATCAATAACATCAATAATTCTGATCCTACTATGCCTTTTTGATTAAGCTCTAAGTCATATTACTAACTCTGATCACCGATTATATGTCAAAAACAAAAGAAATAAAGACTGATCGAGTCAATCAAATATGATTACAGAAATGATGTAGAAATATTTTCCAAAGATAAAAGAATAGTCAGAAAATACTTTAACTGATAAAGCGCCTTTATTCAAATAGACCTAAAAACAAGATTTGAACTCGTCTCGGGTCTTATATATTTTTAGCATATTAACTTTACACACACACGTATATACAGTATATTTGTGTTGTGTGTGTGTGTGTGTGTGTGTGTGTGTGTAACTGGGCATAAGTGAGGTCGAGTATGTGATAATTCACAGAAGTAGTGGAGTAATTTTTAGTGAGCAATATTTTGGTATTTTTGTACTTTGAAACCTTAAAAAAGTATATGAAAAATAGAAACATTTTTATTGTCGAAAAAAATATGAGGTCCTGATTAGGTTAGGTTACGCTAGATCAGCTTAGTTAAGGTTTGGTTAGGGTAGATTAGCGAGCACCTCGTTATTTTGTGACTTAACAGAAACGATCCTTCGAGTCCTCAATTGCGTCCCAAACACTTATCATACCCTTCTCGTTTCGACGGTACTGAGGTTAGGTTAGGTTAAAGTAGGTTTGGTTAATTAGTTTTTCAGATTATAGATTTTAATTAAAAGGTCACTACCTCGCTCATGCGGTTATATATATAAATATATATATATATATATATATATATATATATATGTGTGTGTGTGTGTGTGATGGGAGTAGCCTTGCATGATTTTATAAGGTAAATTAATTCATCATTTATATAAACTCATGCAGCCAGCACAGCTTATACAGCGAAACTTGATTTGTCATATGAGTAGTTTAAAAGGGGCGATGGGACGATGAATTAGATGTCCACTACAAAACCCAACGCAGTCAATCCTCCGCAAAAACGGTGGGGTTGCAGCCCTGGGGGTGAAGGGTAAAAATCCTTATATAGCGAGTTTTGTTCGTATTATATATATATATATATATACTGTATATATATATATATATATATATATATTATATATATAATATATATATATATATATGGGATGAATTTCACAATTAAACACGTGAAATGAATGAATGATGCAAACCCACAAGGGAAAAAAGAAAAATGATTCCAAGGCCTTTCGTGTATTCCCTGACGAGGTGTACTTCTGAATACACGAAAGGCCTTGGAATCATTTTTCTTTTTCCTTGTGGATTTGCATCATATATATATATATATATATATATATATATATATATATATATATATATATATATATATATATATACCCGGACATAAATATTCATAAAGTGGAGCATGAAAATATATAGATGGCCCCAAAACTTTTCCGTTAAGAAACTTTGAGTCATAAAAATTGGAGATACGTTTCACCAATTTTAATAAAATGCATTAAAACGTAAAGCCGAAATCTCTAATAACATCTCCGATCATTATTAAAAACTTTTTCCATTTACAGAAACTAATATTTTTCCCCTTAACAAATATTTAAAGTTTTCTGGTAATAAATTTTGCGAAAACTAAAAGCATAAAAAAAATAGGAATATTTACAAATCTACATTTTTCGTAAGAAATGAAATTCCGGAAAGCTTTTAAAAACTTAAATTTGTTTTTGTATCTACCCAATAACATATTATTGCATCTAGTTTTGGGTGCTCGCTTATATATATATATATATATAATTTTTTGTTAACATTTTGTTGTGAAAATAACATTTACAAATGAAACTTCTACGAAATGAAGTATTTATAGGTAAGCTGATTTTGATGTATGTCTATATAAAATGGCAGAAATACATTACACAAGAAATACACTATACTGATAAGACTATGCCGCATTTATATCATAGGTAATAATAATAATAATATAATAATAATAATAATAGTAATAGTGATGAACATTGAGCACACCAAAGTTTTGAAGTAAAGGACTCGAATAACAAAAACAGTTAATCACGAAGAGTAAAACAAAATTCAAATAAAAGACTAGCCTTTGACCAGACTGGTAATCATGCAGTTTAAATGAAAATGATCTCTCGTCACTTACGGTAGTTCCAATTTTGGACACGACTGAATGAGGGTTTTAACTACAGGACTGAGTGAGCGATGAGCTCTTTGGATGAAGCTGTTTTGGGTTTGCAATCTACTTTCAGTTAAACTTAGTTCATTATGGCAGGGCTTCTTTTAAGCATTTTGTAGCAGTGGGCCATATTCAAAAAAGGGCATATACATGGTGTTTCAGGAGGAAAGGTCAATACTTCGGGAGGTGATAGTATCGGTCATTGTGAGAAAAAAAGTTCATATGAACGTGTGTCTAATTCTGAATGGTTACGGAAATAGAGCTGTTTGAATCTACAAATACAAAAGCATTGTTAATGGTAATCAAGAAAGAGAAACCAATTACTGTTTCTAACATTTAATGTTTAAACATTGGCATTTTGAATGGTATCAGATACAGATGAAAAGTCAAGTTTACAAAAGAAAGGTGGATACACGAGACGAATTGCTCGCGCGCATTTTGGATGCTGCTGCCCGCATAAAGGAACTTCAAGATCAACTCAAACGAACAACACGCGATCTTCGCAAACGAGTTACAAAGTGCATTGAGGTTGACGGTGGGATTTTCCAAAACGTATTGTAAACTGTAACAAATTTGTCATTTCTGTATCTGATACCATTCAAAATGCCAATGTTTAAACATTAAATGTTAGAAACAGTAATTGGTTTCTCTTTCTTGATTACCATTAACAATGCTTTTGTATTTGTAGATTCAAACAGCTCTATCTCCGTAACCATTCAGAATTAGACACGTGTTCATACGAACTTGTTTTCTCACAATGACCGATACTATCACCTCCCGAAGTATTGACCTTTCCTCCTGAAACACCCTGTATATATCTATATTTATTTAGGCGTAATCACGACAAAAATATGAAAACTACCATAATGATATGAAGAAATGAAAGAAACACTTTTTTGAAGATGTTAAAATCGCGAGTATATCTTATAGAATACTTAGAGTAGTTTAAAATGACCCACCAGTGAAAAATTTAACAGCAAATTCTCTTCCTTGATAGGCTTCAGTTCGCTCCCGATCCGCCGTTGCAACTCTTACAATGTCAGCAGTCTTGTTTTCTCAAAGTATGTATGGCCTCTCTTCTTCCCTAGACACCTCTCTTGTTGTTAGGGACTAGTGAGCCAATAGAATACCACAAGTGAGCCAAAGCCAAGGGCTAGTGGGCCAAATGGCCCACCACTATGTGGGCATTATGGGTGTCAAATATGGGAAGGCGAACATTATGTGCCTGAACCCCTCACTGGGCAATAGGTTCAGTATCTTTATATTTTCTGTAGCTTTACTAAACTTGTCGGAGACAAAATGTTTGGAATAAATGTTGCTGTTTTTTTTTTTTTTTTAAATTTCGGTTCTAAAATATTTTTTAAATTTCCATTTCGGTATATTTGATTTGGTACGTAAGTACCAGCATTCTTTCTCAATATGAGGGTCGTCGCTAAAGATATAAGCTGACCTACAGGTACTTGGATTCATGTACGAGTATATTGGTACTAAAAACACCATATTACTTAACCATCGTCGGGAACCTTCAATTTACTTACGTTGTTGGAACCATGGGGTCTGTATAACCCAAGGCCTAAAATCTAACAAAATGGTACTATAAAATGTCTGTAATGAAACAATGACATGAATGAAACATTGTATTTGAAATTTAAGAACTTTTTAGGAATAATATAATTTATTTCATTGTTTTAACCCCATCGTTCCTGATGAGGATTAAACACTTGTTACTTTGGATCTGAACTGCTTTGAGTAGAAATAGTAGACCTTCGTCTGATCCACATTAAGTACGAGTATATCATGTTTTTACTTGTGTCACAGTCATTTATTAATCACTCAAGCCCTTCAACTGATAAGTTGATTAACACCATATCATCAGGATAAAAAATAAATACTCTATTACAATTTCTCTTATAGAACACCCAAAGCGAAAATCATTAAGTAAATTAGAGTCCATCAATCTGCACATTAAAATATAGGGTCACAGCAAAGCCCTTGACGTACTCTACAAGAGGATTTGAAACAACCAGAGAACACATTTCCCTTTTTGACTGCAACGTTTGATTTCAATACTAGTACATTAGAATATTTAATATATATCTAGGAACATCTCTTTCCATAGGTTTGCTGAATAATACAGGATGATTAATTCTGTCCAATTCTGTCGCAAAGTTTACTTATATCAAGAAAACTAACTGCTTACCAAAGAATTATTTGCGATGAACATATTTACCACTTCTTTCAATGTGTAAATATTTATATTTGTTATGGGATTCCGTTTAAAACCAAAGTGATTAAAGGCTAAGCAGTTACTTAGTTGTTACCTCTGTTAAAAATATTAGACAGTTTAAAGCAGTGGTGCACAAACTTTTTTGATGTGAGGGCCAAGCGAAGAAAATAACTAAATGTATTAGCCTACTTACTTTCCATCTAAGTCATAAATTGGGTCACTTTTATATTCTAACTTTTTCATTGAATTGAAAAGACCCGTGGGGCCACTGAAAAGACCCGTGGGGGACACATTTGGCCCGCGGGCCAGGGTTTGTGCATCACTGGTTTAAAGAAACGGGAAACAACTACAACTGGTCTGTAGTTATTACTGAACGATACATTTTCCTATTTGTTTTTAATTAATGTTATGATATACGAAATGATGCGATATACAATATGTAGGTCTCGTATGATATATGAGACCTTTTGTCAACGGGAACTTCCATTAACACTTTTATTACCGTAACTGAACCTAACTTAACGCAGAATAATTTAACTGGGCTTAATATGCTACGTCATAGCCATTGTCGTAACAACGCTTCCCGTTGATCAACGAAGTTAAGCGACATTGGGTTTGGAGAGTAGTTGGATGGGAGACTGTCATTTGCATCCAAATTACGAGGTGACCCGTGGTTCGGACCCTACGTAAAGCCGTAGGTCCCCTCCGTCATATGACTTTAGATACTGCGAAGGAGGTTAAATAACCCAATCAAACAGAACAAACAAATAACTGGGCCTAATCTAATCTTCAGAAAAGCCGCGTACGGATAGAATGTCTCGTGAACGAAATATGCACGGCCGGATACACACACACACACACACAGAAGTGGTCAGACATCGCATGTGTATATACGTAAATGAATATACACTTGCATGTTTTAAATGTTCATTTCACAAATCACAAATGCCAGTAGAAGATTTTAAGGTATTTCATATCTGGTATACTGAAATCTGAATATGACTGAATGGCTCATTTACTGAAGAATTATGGGATAGCGAAAGTATTAGAATAATGATTTTCCACAGAGCTGCAATAATTTTAGCTCCTGAGACCTCACTGATTTGAAAGAAATGGAGAACCTATTCTTTCTTTCGTTTTTGTTTTTTGAAACAAGTTAGCTTCTCGTGTTTTTAAGTTTTCAATGTTTTATTTGTACACACACACACACAACACACACACACACACACACACCACACACACACACACACAGGTCATTAATAATAGTGATAAAGAAAAAAATTATAAATTACCCTCCGCTCTACAGCATGAATTAAAACTTAGTATAAAATGGTAGGACATAATTCAGTTTTACAAAAAGCAAGTAGGAAAGCTGTTTGTCACCGTCTTGCTGAAAGAAGGTGCTATCTGAAAGATTTAATCGTCTTAGTTTCTCTGCCACTATGCTTTGAATATGAGATTGTGCTTGAAAGAAGTCCTCCAAGCCAGCTGGATAGATAGGGGTGGACCAGTTGCTTGCCACCTCGTTTTATCTGACCTGCCCCCAGTGGGCTACTTTTAAGAGGCCACGTTAAGTGTTATTTACCACAGCAAACCATATCCTTTGAATGACACGTAAGGCCAGGATCACAAATGCAATTCATGGAAATCACTCAGCAGCAACTGGAGGAAGTTTCAAACAATTGCAAAATTGGATTTAACAATGTAGATCTATCGCGAGACATAGTAGACAGTAGTCATGTTGAGGCCTAGAAATTTGTAATTTTGTAATGTAGTGTATTAAAAACTTAACAATTATGCTTTCATCTGCCGTTTACAGTTTGTTTCTCTTGCGAGTACATAAAAAGGTATTAAAGTTTAAAGTTGCACAAGTCCTTTGTAACTACCACTATATTATATATATATATATATATATATATATATATATATATATATATATATATATTACACGTATAATACACCCGAGTATAGATCGATCTCGTGTATAGGTCGACCCTTGATTTTTGGCCAAGAAATCATTAATTTATCATATGCCTCGTGTATAGGTCGACCCCAGTTGTTGAGGGTATGTGGAACAACACATTAGGGTAATGAAGCACCATATTTTATCTTTCTATAAACAAACTTTCAAAAATGTATTCATTTTGTTTTATATCATCCTGTGCTACCATTCTGTAATTTTAATAATTGGTACATATTTGGTAATTTTAATAATTGGTACATATTTTTGTTTTCATTGTTTACTGGTACTAAATGGTAAATATTTTTCTTATGTCTGAAGCTAACAGTACGTAGCTCCTAGCCCCCCCATCGTGCACGGATTTCAACCCCACGAAAATGTTACCCTTATATAGGTCGACCCCCTAATTTTTGCCTAAGAATTCAGTCTTAAAACTTGACCTATACACGAGTGTATATATATATTATATAATATACAGGGTGGGCCGTAAGTTTCCATACATAGGAAAAATTAAACGTTTGTTTTATGTTTCAGATACCCTAAGAATATGCGTTTGACGTAAGATCTTGTTTACTGATGAAGCAAATTTTTACGTCAATGGAGAGGTTAATCGGCAAAACATACGTTATTGGAGTAATGCTAACCCTAACTGGCTGAGTCCGACGAAGATGCAAGGTGCCGGTAAAGTGATGGTGTGGGCCGGGATATGGGGTGACAGAATTATTGGACCAATTTTTTTTGTCAGTGGAAATCTTAATGCCGAAAGGTATCTTAACATGTTGCAAGAAGAGATTTTCCCATCCCTGCTAAACGAGGAAGGTAACTTCCCAGTTTACTTCCAGCAAGATGGAGCTCCCCTCATTATGGTCTTCACGTGCGTCGGTATTTGGATCAGCAGTTTCCGGATGATTGGTTGGTCGGCGTGGTCCTGTGTGGCCTCCCAGATCCCCAGTATCTCACCCCCCTTGATTTCTATCTTTGGGGGCACTTGAAGGCCATGGTGTATCAGGAAAAGATACGAGACATAAATCATCTAAATTCTAAAGGAACGTATCACCAACGCCATTACAAGCATAACGTCAACTGTGCTAATGCGTGTTCATCAACAGTGGGAACACGTATTGAAATGTGTTTTTCAAAACAATGGCAACCATGTAGAGCATATTATATAAATAAAATGGTTGTCCATAACAAAATGTTTATTTTTCCTATGTATGGAAACTTACGGCCCACCTGTATATATATATATATTATATATATATATATATATATATACAGGGTGTTTGAAAACTTTCTGTACAAATTGTAATGGGGGATAGGCAACACCAGACAAACCCTTTTCGTCTATAAGTTATGTCCGCTGACGTCACCATTCGGCGCGAGAGGGCGCCGCTGCAATTGGCTAAAAGGTGAAGTGGGCTAGACTCGCGCTTGCCGCGGCCATTCTTAAATCGGACGTAGTACGCGTAACATGGAGCGCTTCACGACTGCTGAGATGGCTGACATGCATATGGTGTATGGGGCTGCCAATGGAAACGGAAGAGCTGCTGTGAGGTTGTACCGACAGCGCTTCCCAAACAGACGTGTGCCAAACCACCAAACGTTTGCGCATTTGCATCGGCGACTGCGAGAAACTGGAACATTCCATGCAAACATGCATGACACTGGTCGGAGAGAAACGTGCGCACTCCTGACATGGAAGAAGAAATCCTACGGCGATTTGAGGACAATCCAAGCGCAAGCACGCGAGGTGTTGCACGTATCCTCGGTGTGAACCACGACCTGGTCTGGAGAGTGTTGCACGAGCAGCAGTTACATCTGTTTCATCGTCAGAGTGTCCAGGCATTACAAACCCGTGTAGCATGTGGATTTGCGTGCGCCCACACGTGAGAATTGTGCATGTTAAACACACCCTCACGTGTGAACAGGCCTCATCTGAGAACAGCACATAAGCCGGAAAATTAGGCTGCACCGCTGTCTGCTGCAGAAACCAGCGTGCGAATTCCACACGAAGAGGGTAATCCCGAGGTTGTAATGCCTGGACTCTCTGACGATGAAACGGATGTAACTGCTGCTCGTGCAACACTCTCCAGACCAGGTCGTGGTTCACACTGAGGATACGTGCAACACCTCGCGTGCTTGCGCTTGGATTGTCCTCAAATCGCCGTAGGATTTCTTCTTCCATGTCAGGAGTGCGCACGTTTCTCTCCCGACCAGTGTCATGCATGTTTGCATGGAATGTTCCAGTTTCTCGCAGTCGCCGATGCAAATGTGCAAACGTTTGGTGGTTTGGCACACGTCTGTTTGGAAGCGCTGTCGGTACAACCTCACAGCAGCTCTTCCGTTTCCATTGGCAGCCCATACACCATATGCATGTCAGCCATCTCAGCAGTCGTGAAGCGCTCCATGTTACGCGTACTACGTCCGATTTAAGAATGCCCGCGGCAAGCGCGAGTCTATCCCACTTCACCTTTTAGCCAATTGCAGCGGCGCCCTCTCGCGCCGAATGGTGACGTCAGCGGACTCACTTATAGACGAAAAGGGTTTGTCTTGGTGTTGCCTATCCCCCATTACAATTTGCACAGAAAGTTTTCAAACACCCTGTATATATATATATAAATATAAAATAATATAATATAATAATATATATATAAATATATATATTATATATATATATATATATATATATATATATATATATATCTATATATATATATATATATATCGGGTGGCCCACAAAAAACGCCTTGAGATTTGAACATCAATAATTTCAAAAATATGCAGTTCACACTTCCAAAATTTACATAACTTTTACCTCAATCTATTGATAAGCCATCATAAAAATTTCAGACCTCTATATGAAATACTTTTTCCACAGCTGAGGAAACAATGAGGTATGGTGAAAAAAAACGAATATCATAAACTGAAAATTTTTTATTATTCACATCTTATCAACAAATATGATCACTATGTCCGCCGTCCTGCTTACAAACTAATCTTAACCTTTTCTTCCACGACATGATACATTTTCTGATTTCTGCTAATGTTATTTTGTCCTAGCATTCGAGTATTTTTTGTTTAATTGCATTTCTGCAAACTTTTCTGTTTGGCCTTCATAAATCTTCTCTGCTACAGTGTTCCATATGCAATAATCCATGGGATTGCAATCAGGTGATTGCGGGGACCAGTCGTTTATTCCAATGAAGTTGACTACATTCTGTTGTAGATAATCCTGTGTGAACTTGCTAGTATGAGCTGCAGTACCATCTTGTTGGAATATGAAATCGTTTCCGTAATACAGACGCCGACAATCAGGCAAAAGATTCTCCTCTAAGAGATTTACATAAGTTTCTGAATTAATTTTTTAATTTTCTGAAATGAAATGAATTTTCGTCTTTCCATTCCACGATACACCTCCTAATACCATGATTTTTTTGGAAAACCGACTTGTCTGGTGGTAAAGTCTCGATAGAGGAATGTCTTTCTTACGCCGACCATAAACAACATCGTTCCGGGGAGTTTCGAGCAATCTCGATGGTGAAATCTTTTTCATCTGTAAAAACTATTTTTTTTAACATCATTGGACGAAAATCTATCAAGCAATTTTCTACAACGAATTTTTCTTTTAGCTCTTACATTGTTGTCACGTCTTGAAACACGGATCTTTTTAAATGCTTTAAGTCCTACCGTTCTCTGCATTCTTTGTATGGAACTTCGACTGATACCTAAATTTCTTGCAATTTTCCTCTGAGAGCAGTGTGACCCAGGTCGATCCTCTTGAGATAAGCTCATCATTTCGATCATTGCTATATTGTCTTGAGTGTAAACTGTTTTAAGCCGACCACTTCCACGTTTCCGTGCCGTCGAACCAGTTGCTTTAAGTTTTTAATTATTCTCTTTACAGACGTAACATTACAAGTTATTCCTGGAAATTCCCTCAAAATTCCTTGCCCTAGTCCATCTGTTTTCCAAGAAACACTTTTCAATCACCGCTTTTTCACCGTTAGTTAGAACCATAATTTGAAGGGTAAGTTTAAAAAACAGTATTTAAAATGGGCGTAGCCTATATCATCTGACGTTTTTTCAGAGACTAACAGATTAGCCATAGGCTAAGGAAACTACTGCAAGTCTTAAAATAGTTGCTAGGTACAGCTACACACATTTAGGATTTAGGATATTCCTTTTTTTTCACCATACCTCATTATTCCCTCAGCTGTGGAAAAAGCATTTTATGTAGAGATCTGACATTTTTATGATGGCTTATCAATAGATTGAGGTAAAAGTTATGTAAATTTTGGAAGTGTGAACTGCATATTTTTTAAGTTATTGGTGTTCAAATCTCAAGGCGTTTTTTTGGGCCACCCGATATATATATATATATATATATATATATACTTTTGGTGAGTTTGAACAACGGTTCAGGATCGACCTGCGGTCGACCCCCATATATATATAATGTTAACCCCTCCGTCTATGGCCCGGGATGGTTCGAAGTCTACGGGGGTTCTAGTTAGGTGGCAGCAACGGATGTGTGACTTGCAGTAGTTTTCTTCTTCTATATTACTCTCCGAGTTCTTCTATAGTGGCTCGGAGGACTCTGATAGACTTACTAAAAATGCTGAAGGTTCCGAACTCTTCTTATAGCGTATCCGGAAAGTTTAATGACTAAGTTCTTCTGAAGAGAGCAAGGCTCGAAGGATAAGATAAAAACTATCTTTTACTGTAATTTACTGCTAAAATGTACAGGTAGTGCTCAGCTTCTGAATTAGCTTCTGAATTTACAGGGGTAGAGGTTCGACCTCTTTCGACCATAGCTCAGGCCGGAATCTAAAAAAATTAAGGAGGCAAAGGGCCTCTGTCCCCTCCTCGCAGCGAGGCTGCTAACAAGGGAGCGTTAATCGAAGTGAAGTCTAAGACGAAGAAGTGACATTTTTTTACAATTACTTGATTTATATGTTATCTAAGTATTGGGGGAATGCAGTTGAAGGTTAAGTTTCCCCCCTTTTAAACACATGATCAGATGAAAGATTCCAAATAAAAAAAAAAAAAAAAAAAAAAAATTGTATTTTTCGCCGAGTCTACATTTCTGAAGGCGATATAATTTCATATTAGTACATAAGTACAATTTGAGTACATGACTGAATACTATTAATTTTGGTTCATTACAATTACGATTACAATTACCAATTAATTCATATTCACTTATTATTGTTTAATTACACTTCCATTTAAAGTACATTACAAGTTATTATCATTAATTACAGTTTCATTAAAGCACATTACTACATTATATATTAAATTATGATCGTTTAATTAAAGTAGTTTCATTAAAGTACATTACGTCGTTTACAATTCTTACAGTGTTTTTATATTTATATATGGTTATTATATATGGTTATAATATATGGTTATAATATATGGTTATAATATATGGTTATAATATATGGTTATTAGCACAACACAAGTACATGGGACATGACACACATGATATAACATAACGCATGATAATGTTATAAATTCGAATCAGAGCGAAAGGAGATTTTTATCTTAGAAGCGTTCGCTTCTGCCGTAGTTAGCGGAATATGATCACTTACCTCAGCATTTTCGAGTTCATTGCGGGAGGTGATATAATTAAAAATATAAAAAATAATACGAGAACGTATTTGTGCGTTTTCGAACGAATGCATAAAGTTTTGCGTTTCATAGACTGAGACGAGTAAAAATGAATATTAATAAAATTTATATAGGATAATGGTCACGATAAGATATGGACGTATAGATGAATATGGTTGAATAATAATATTTATACTACATAACACTACAACATTATTATTAAAGAATTTACCATACATTGAATACGGAAGATGTCCAAATACTAAACACGTGATTCAGTGTACAAGGTATGGGAAACGTAAAGAGAATCAAGTTATTTTATGACGTTATAGTGTATAAGTCATTATTAGAAAAGATAAATTAGAGAAATACAGTAATGAATAAAGAAGTACAAATCGAAATTCTATCCAAAACTCGCTTAGGCGATTATGGTTTCTGTGTAAAAATGAATGGATTAATTATTCATTGTTCATTTTTACATATATATATATATATATATATATATATATATATATATATATATATATATATATCAGAGAGAGAGAGACGGTACGTTATGAGATTTCTATTTCATATTTCGTTTGATTATGTGTTGACTCATCCTCTTTCATGAATGTTTGCATACCGATTGTATGAAATGACGTTAGTTCCAAAAGATCGCGTTATATTGCGACGTCACCTTACGTTATTTTCCACTGCAATATTACGTTTCATTAAACATTAGACGTTACCATTGAACATTACAGTTATACACTCCAAAGTCGCATTACGTTTTCTCCCATTATAATACGTTAGAACGGGTCAAAGTTCGTTATTGTAATCTCCTACCGTTTTCCTTCACTATTTTGAAGGTTTTCAACACGAGCATAAAATAGTTTCCTGTCTCCCAGGAACGCTGCCTCGTCACTTTGGTCACAAAATACGGTAACGAAATTTCTTTTGCCGTTTTTTTACGTGACTATTAACGTTCGTTACTTGAAACGAGTCGAAGCGAAGGAAATTTAATTTTATATTGATTTTTTTTTTTAATTCTATTTTAGAGAACAAATTACCAGTTGCCTGTGAAATAGCTTAATGTGATAAGGAAAACTAAAATCTGTAACATTTACGGAGATTTTTATTTTGTATATATTTTATATAGACAAGAGGGGGCAAGGGTGAATGCCCGCAAAAACGCTCCCCCCCCCCCGCCATAGAAGAAGATCCAAGGTTTTCGAGATGTTTGAACGCTCTGCGTTTGAAAGATTGAAGGTCATAGACAGAGGGAAAGATGGATTGAGGAAGACTGTTCCAAAGTTCACCGGTTGAGTATATGAAAGACTGAAAATACCGATTAACCCTTGCGTTAGAGAGCTGGACGGAAAAGGAATGACAATGTTTCGAAAATCTGGTACTGCGTTCTCTCCTTAAAGGAGGAGGCATGCAGTTAGAGTGTTCAGAAGAGCAGTGTCCTTTATAATAGTGATAATAAAAAGAGAGTGAGGCAACATTGCGGCGAACAGAGAGGGATTGAAGACAGTAAAAGAAGGAAAATTTATGAGACGAAAAGCTTTTCATTTTACCCGGTGAAGTAGAGCTGTGTGGGTTGAGCCACCCCACTTATGAGAAGCGTATTCTACACAGGAGCGGACAAGATTCCTGTACAGAGACAGCAACTGAGTGGTGGTGAAGAAACTGCGGAACCGCTGCAGCATACCTAACCTCTTAGAAGCTGTTTTAGAAAAAGAATACACTGTATGTAATCTTTCCAGGAAAAATCAAGAGAAAAGGAAGCGCCAAGAATATTAAGAGAAGAGTAAGGATTGAGTTGTGTACAGTATTGTTGAAAGTAAGGGGATAGTCATGTGGAGATTATGACAAGTAGAGAGATGAAGTAACTGAGTTTTCGAGGCAATGAAAGCCATAATGTTTTCTCTGCCCCAGTCAGAGATAGTAAAAAGATCAGAGGTCAGGTGCATCATAGCCGTCTCACGCGAAGCTTAGTGAAGAGTGTGGAGAAGTGAAGAGTGGAATCATCGGCATAGGAGTGGATAGGACAGGAAGTGCGACTTAACTGATCATTGGTAAATAAAAGGAAAAGGGTGGGTGAGAGGAGAGAGCCCTGAGGAACAACACTATGAATAGCTTTAGGAGAAGAACAGTGGCCATCTACAACCGCAGCTATAGATCGGCCACAAAGGAAATCAGAGATGAAGGTACAGATGGAAGGGTAGAAACCGAAGGAGGGCAGTTTGGAAATTAAAGATTTGTGGCAAACTCTATCAAAAGTTTTTGATATGTCTAGCGCAATAGCAAAGGTTTTACCAAAATCCAGAAACGAGGATAACCAAGAGTCGGGGATATATGCAAGAAGGTCGCCAGTAAAGCGTCGCTTGCGGAACCCATACTGACGGTCTAAACGAAGATTTTGAGAAGAGAGGTGTTTAAGAAAATTCCTATTAGGGATAGATTAAAAAACTTTAGAAAGGCAAGAAATCAAAGCAATTTGACGAGAGTTGAAGGGTTGATAACGGTGATCCTTCTTTGGGACAGTCTGAATGAGAGCGAACTTCCAGCAGGGAGGAAAGGTACTACTTTCTTCCTTTTATTCATTAATGATCTTTTAAGCCGCACTTCCTGTCTTATCCAGTCCTGTACCGATGATTCCACCCTTCACTTCTCCACACTTTCTAATCTTTCTTAGTTTTTAATGCCTCAAAAACCCAATTATTTAAGCTGTCTACTCGTCACAATCTTCCACAAGACTCTCTTTATCTTAAAAATACACAACTCAATCCTTCCTCTTCCCTTAACAATCTTCTTGTTTCCTTTTCTCTTACGCTTTCCTGGAAAGATCACATATACTCTCTTTCTAAAACAGCTTCTAAGAGGTTAGGTGTGTTGTACCGGCTCCGCAGTTTCTTCACCCACACTCAATTACTGTGTCTGTACATCGATCTTATCCGCTCCTGTATTGAGTATGCTTCCCATGTGTGGGATTGCTCAAACCATACAGCTCTACTTGACCCATTTGAACCAAAGGCTTTTCGTCTTATCATTTCCCCACCTCTTACTGACTGTCTTTAATCCCTCCCATCGCCGCAATGCTGCCTCACTCTCTCTTTATTATCGCTATTATAATGAACACTGTTCTTCTGAACTCTTTGACTGCGTTTCCCCTCCTTTAAAGAGAACATGTAGACCAGACTTTCGACACATTCTCATTTCTTTTTTGCTCAACTCTCTAACGCAGGGGTTAATCAGTATTTTCAGTATTTCATCTACTCAACCGGTCAACTCTGGAGCAATCTTCCTCAATCCATCTTTCCCCCTGTCTATGACCTTCAATCTTTCAAACGAGTGTCCAGACATCTTGAAAACTTTGGACCTTGATTTAGGCTATCTTCTTCTCCTTCTATATGGGTGGGGAATATTTTTGTGGACACAAGCCCTTTGCCTTTCTTTTCTGCATTAAAAAAATATTAAATGTTATATTCTTTTCAATTCACCATATTATTATTATTATTATTATTATTATTATTGAAAATGAAAATTAAAAAGTTTATTGGCAGACCATAGTCCATATGACAAACATTAATAATACAATAACAATTCACATGGTAAGGATTGAAATATGTACACTTAATGCGAAATAATACAGTAATGTCGAAGTTAAGTGGAGCTACAGACATGTTTTCATACCATGAATTCCATAGCTTAAAAGACATACGACAGGACTGATGAATAGTTTGGATAATCAGGTTGTTAATCAGAGCTTTTTTTATAATTCACCCAGAGTTGCTGTCCACATATAATTATATATTACTGCAGAAAGTATGAAAAAGAGTGTCTTTAGCTTCACTCGTACAGAACCGAAGTTCCTTATAGTCATATTCGCTTTAGCACAAAGGCTTCGAGATTGTTTGCTGAGATCTAAGTTATCACTCAAGGAGCTGGTGATAGTTTGACCCAAATATTATTATATTTATTATTATTATTATTATTATTATTATTATTACTGTCGTCACTAAAAATGTACTTCAGCATCTTTAAATTATTCTTGATGCACGTTCTTCATGTTTACATTTACAGGGAGAGTATAATTTTAATTACATCAATAACAACGTAATTGTTTACGAGCTTCGACGGCGTCAGAGAGAGAGAGAGAGAGAGAGAGAGAGAGAGGAGAGAGAGAGAGAGAGAGAGAGAAGAACGCAGCGCCCTCTATTGTCCTATATCTGCAAACCCTCCTTACCAAGTTCTGTTTTGCCTCTTCTATCTTCTTCCACTTATCAGACAAATGTGAAAACATCGAATGAGAGCCACATTATCCAATTTGTCTCAACTTTAGACCGAAGTTTTATTTCACCTTTTTTTTTTTCAATCCCAGTTATTCCACAACTTTTAAGACGTGTGTAGCACGACAGGAAAATGTTGTATTAAAAAAAAAAATCTAACCTTATCTTAATGAGATAACTTTGACTTTGAGGTATTAAAAATCCTAAATTGCTGAAACAAATCCTATAACATTATATTTAAATAATGGCTATCTATATTAGGAACTGTCGTTTGTTAAAATATATAGGCGACAGTACGGGCGTTGCACACACACACACACACCATGTGTGTGTGTATATATATATTATATATATATATAAATATATATATATATATATGAAGAAGAAAATTACAACTTTTATGACAGAAAAATACTCAGTAAGTAATTTTAGAAGTTATTAACATGAAAATTAATCATATTTTTAGATTAAAATCTTATTATTTTTCTTCTTTTTCGTATTTTAAATAAAATATCGAAGAATGGGAAACTAATATTTTATTTAATTATAAATGGATGGTTTGATAACGTACGTGAATATTTTCAAAGCTCAAAGAAATATATAAAACATCGTTTGGAAGTAATTCATAAAAAGATGTCTGCGAACTCTCTCGAATAATGACAACAATGTCACACCTCCACATTGTTTAACCCTTACTAACCCTTTCTGTCTCAGCGATTCCATATGACATCATCAACAAAAAGTACATGTAATTTCCTCAGATTAGCTTCAATGATGCCTTATCGCATTTGAATGTAACAATTAACTGTATAGCAACATCTGGCAGTTTTTTTAACATTGGCCTGAGCATTTAGAACCCAAAAAGAGATGCAGAAACTGTATGAAGGGTTACTCTCGTCTAAAATGCCGAAAGTGTGAAGTACCATTATGTTTAACAAAGGGCAAAAACTGTTTTAATGCATTCCATTCAAAGTAGTATGGTCTACCATTGTGTTTAGCAAAGGACAAAAATTGCTTTTATTTGTTTCATTCAAAGTACCAAAGTTATGTTAGAACGCAGCGCCCTCTATCGTCTTATATCTGCGAACCCTCCTTACCAAGCTCTGTTTTGCCTCTTCTATCTTCAGAAAAGTACCCCGGGTACTGCTAGTGGAACTTTTATAATGGGTAGGGATTAAGGGTTAAAGAGTTAAATATTTTAAAACTAAATGACTTATACAGATTCAATGCTGCTGCCAATATGTTCCAAGTTATCAGTAAAGATCAACATTCATCACCCACTCAGAGAGCAATCACCTCCCATGAAATACACTGTCGTTATAACATCAGACTGACCAGTGATTTTATATACAACCCTAACTATACAATAGAAACTGCAGGAAATGCACTCTTTCAAAGGAGCAGATGTATAGAATGCAATTCCCATGCATATCAAGCAGGCTTTATCACTAAATGTATTTGGCAAATCACTGAAAAAGCACCTCATTAGTTCCTACTGATGTGAAAGTTCACTACTCTCATTTTTACCCCTTTTTTATTATTAACTATTAAAATATGCTAATTTCATTAAGCACTTACAATTTCATAATTTTTTGTATTTTTTATTTTTTCTTAAGCTTCATTTATTTTCTACTAAATATATAGTAAATCATTTAATTTAAAATTATGTAACATTTTGTAAACTTTATATTGTATTTATTATTATTATTGCTATCATTATTATTATTATTTTTATCACTATCACTATCACTTTATGTAATAAATAAACTAAATGCCATTAACTTTGCCTAAAAAGCCTCCATACTTCCAATAGCATATTCATATGAGAATGAATATATCAATGTCATAACAAATATCTAAAATTTGTAAAACTCTGTCACATGAATTCCTTTCTGAATGAGGATTTCGAATTTTGAATTTTGAATTAAAGGTGTAAATCCACAATGAAAAATGAATTTATTACAGCACAAGCTTTTGGCTTATGCGAAGGTCTTCATGAAGAACGACTGAGGAGGGATGGAGGCAGGCCACTGTGTATAAGGAGAGTGGGACCGAAGGTAAGGAAAGTGTGGAAATAGGAAAGGGGTAACAAAGGAAATTAAGGGGGATCGAAAATGGAAAATTGTAAGTAGCACGTGGATTAGAAAAATCTAGACGATAATAACAGAATAATAATAATAATATTAATTGTCATTAATATTAATTAACGACATTGTGTCAACACTCAACACTTCCACCTGGAGTCTCGAGCACGCTATATATGAGTAGTATGGGCGAAAAATGGACGAGTGCAATGCAATTGCAAATGTTGAGCAATGTTGCGAGGTGTTATGCAACAAGGGGGGGGGGGTGTTGCAAGTTGTTATGCAACAAGGGGATGCTGCAAGTTGTTATGCAACAATGGGGGATGTTGCAAGAGCAACAAGGGATTATGCAACTTGGGCGCGGAGTTATCCCCCAAGAGAAAGAGAGAGGAGAAGGAGAGAAAGGAAGAGGAGAGGTGTTCGCCTGGCAGGAGACAAGCGCATATTAAGACTTTAGCCGAGCGACCGTTGTCTTAATATGTTCCTAATCAGCCAGCTGGCTTATCTGGCTGAGTTGCCAGTTTGCGCTATTTATTTAATTAAAGCATATATTCTGGCTTAATCAGCCAGTTGGCTTAGAAGGCTGAGTTGCCAGTTTGCACTAATTTATTTAATTAAAGCATATATTCTCGCTTAAACAGCCAGTTGGCTTAGAAGGCTGAGTTGCTGAATTGCCAGTTTGCATTATTTATTTAATTAAAGCATATATTCTGGCTTAATCCGCCAGTTGGCATAATCCGTCAGTTGGCTTAGAAGCCCTAACCAGCCATTTGGTATAATTAAATAATAATAATAACGTTTATATGTACAACCAAAAGAATTAAATAAAACACCACCACATCACTGTTTATTTAGACGAATTATTGGATTGGCATAATCCGTCAGCTGGCTTAACCCGCCAGTTGACTTAGAAGGCCCAACCAGCCATTTGGTATATTTAAATAATAATAATAACGTTTATATATACACAACGAAAAGAATTAAATAAAACACCACCACATCACTCAGTTTATTTAGACGTATTATTGGATTGGCATAATCCTAGTCGGAGGTGTACGTGCATTGGTGTGCGTTTGTCCCCGTCAACTGACTTAAACCGCCAGTTGGCATAACCCGCCAGTTGACTTAGAAGGCCAAACCAGCCATTTGGTATAATCAAATAACAATAATAATAACGTTAAAATATACACATCCAAAAGAATTAAATAAAACACCATCACATCACTGTTTATTTAGACAAATTATTGGATCCAATTTCACGAAATATATTGAAAATAAATATAAAGGGTGTCAGGAAATGATTGCACCCCCCCCTGTACAGAAGAAACTGAAAGGAATAGAAAAAACAGACAAAACCACGCAAAAGAGCGTTTAATTTTGAATAAAAAACACTTGTTTTAATATCGGGTGTTGCCCCCATTTGCAGCTCTGACGGCCATTAATCGACGGGGGTATGATCCCAGAAGTGTCTCAAAGAGATCGGTATCATGACTCATTTCTTCAAGGACTTCGTTGATCTTTGCAGTCATAATTTCTGTTGAATACCGATTCTGAATGGGTTGTTCCAGCATTAAGGACTCCACCCGATCCTTCATGATGGATCCGACATGTTCAAAGACATAAGATCGGGAGAATTGCCAGGCCATTCATTATTTCCAAAAAAATCAATGTTATTGTCCTTAAGCAGTTGTTGAGTCGCAAGTGCTTTCATACAAGGGGCTTTGTCGTGAAGAAAGGTTGCCTGTTCAACATCCAAAACACACTCGGGGTCTTTCAAAAACGGAATTACATGTTGGGCTAAAATTACATTTCGAAAATAAGGCCCATCCCAACTGGTTCCTCTTGGTTTGATAACCCAGATGAGCTTCCGAATAGAGAACATAATGAAAACACCCACACATGCTGGATTTTTTACTATTTCTCGATACTTCTGGTCGTCTGGGACTTCATCAGGAGTTGTTGCCCAAACCCGATCATTCTGAAAATTTGGTTTCCTGGAGACATAAACGAAGAATTCATCGCTGACAACCAAGTGAAGGAAATCGTCTTCCATCCATTCCTCAAGATAATCACAAAACCATAGCCGATCTTCAATATTAAGATCACTCTTCCGTGGCTTAGCTATTTCATGCCAAGCACTCAAGCCTTGGCGAACTCGAAATTGATGCACAAGTTGCCGATTGACTATCTTACCACGACGGATAAGTATCTCTTTCGCTACCTCAGAGCAGCTCTTCTTTCGGCGCCGTGATGCAGCAAGCACAATGTCTTTCGATTCTTGAGATAATTTCTCCGGTCTTCCTCCTCGAAATTCTGTTTCACAATCTTCAGGATTCTTATTCCAATTCCTTTTGACAAAGTCTTCTGATCTTTTTAATCTCTCAGCCACCCAGTGTCGAGTTATGAAAGTTGCACCAGCTTCCTTTGCTTCACGAAATGTGACAGCTCGAATGCGGTCAAGAACTCGCTTTTTCTCTGAATCGTTCAAAATAGATGATGCCATGGTTTCTGTGGGGAAAAAAATGGTAAGAATTAAAATCACAGGAATAGAATATAGTGGTTTTTATTCAGATTTTAACGCTCTTTCAAGTGGTCTCGCCGGTTTTTATCTATCTCTTCTAGTTTTTGCTCTACAGGGGGGGGGCAATCATTTCCTGACACCCCGTACATTTCTATACAAGTGAAGGAATATATGCAATAAAAAATAATAATAGCATAAGAACTACGAACGAGGAGTGTATATATAATAAAAAAATAATAATATACAAACCCGGACCTATCCAAATTGTTCATTCTAATGAAGGTCAAGCGTGCCACTCCGCCTTAGACCTACAGTTTAACGCTGAATCCGAACCACGTCTAAAATAAAATGTTAAAACACTCCTTAACACAAAATCTAATTTCAGAATTAAAAAAATTTAAACAGCCTAATCACACGAAATATCACTCGGGAGCGGAATAAGACGGTTTACCGAGAATAACAGAATCACCTTGTGAAAATAATATTTATCATTTACTACAGAAATGTTCATTCCGTCGAAGGTCAAGCTTTTCACCCCGTCCTAGACCTACAGTTTAACGGGGGATACTACTACAATAGATCTAGTTGGCCTGGTGAAGTAGTGAGTTGACTTTTTTTACTCTCCATCTCTCAGGTACACCCGGATCATCGGGGATCTTTTTTTTTATTCCATGAAATTTTAGATCCTCCCCTTTTCCGTACCGTAACAGTTGAATTTTATCAATGTTAAACTTCATATAAAAACTATGCAACATCTAAAACTTAGTACATCATTACCCCTAGCCCGTCCTTCATGCATTAAAAAGTTCTACTTCATCGGCAACCTTTTTTTAGCACCCCTCCTTGAATGTTCATTCCGGCGAAGGTCAAGCGTATCACTCCACCTTAGACCTACAGTTTAACGTTGAATCCGAACCACGTCTAAAATAAAATTAAAACACTCCTTAACACAATAAAATCCAATTTCAGGATAAAAATTTAAACAGCCTAACCATACAAAACATCACTCGGAAATGTCCTGAAAATGAAAGAAAGAAAAAATAAACAACAATAATCATCCCACCTAAAAAATATAAAAATTGGTGAATATATATAAATATTTATAATATATATATATATATATAAAGTAAAAAATTAATTTATCAAAAGAATTTACGAAAACAATTTCTCTATTTCAATTAAACAAATTTTGCTTAGTTTGAAGTCTCACACAATTTATATACGGCAAGCATAATAAACTTAAACAGTCCGAATTTGACCCAGTATAAATTTGTCTTTAACGAATATTTTTCGACTTTAAACCTTTAAATTAACTTAAAATTATAAAGCGAACTAAAACTACAAAGCGATGCCTGTGAATCCATTATTTACATCCTGTCAAAAAATACTTAAAAACTCGAATAGATTCTGTAAAATTAATATTATATATATATATATATATATATATATACACACACATTTTTATTACCTAAAAATGCGCCACCATACACACATTTTAAACCTTGCCGTATAAAATCAACGCGAAAAGGAAACAAACAACTCTCGAATTCCGACTCTAATTTTGACTCCACATTATTACGGCTTCGACAAGACGACTCAGATAAATTTTGAGCCAAAGCGGTTTGGAAGTCTAGAATCCAACGAGAAGAGGAAAAAAAAATTTTGACCGCAAAAATTACGAAAATGCTCGCTATGAGAAGAAATTTTGAAAATGATGGGCGCCATCTTGAAAACAGTCACAATGATTTGACAAGGAATGAGAATCGAAATTTGCTTGCAAATGGGATAACATAATGCATCTTGCTATTTAAATAATCGAACCAGAATATTTATTAATGCTATAATACGGGTAGCAACAATTTTGACCGAAATATAAGGGCAAAGTGGGAAAGCCTTTATATTTATATAAAGGAACACCGCTTGCCACCAAAATGTAGTAATTAAGACCTTTTAACCTTTCTTATGTTGCTTTTTCATACTATTTTCTCTTTCTTAATTCCATTTCTCTTTATCCTTCATCATTCTCTTTACACTCGCTTCGCTGTACTTTATAAATACGTGTAGACGTGACCGAGTGGAGGACGTTATAATGTGAACCGGGCATGGGGGACGGGGAGATTAATATACATCCGATTAATACTTTACTAACTTTATTTATACCGAAAGCACTTTTAGATAAACGGGGTAATGCGAGGAGGAAATTAACGTTACCATTTTTCCCGGAGAGAGACGTAATACTATTCTAAATTTACAACTACATCGTAATACACAAAAACACCTCCTTAACCCTAAGGCCGTCCGATGACTGAAGGGCATTTCTGCCCAGACAAACATTTTCACGAGCTAAACACATTTTTATTCACAAGCCATCTAATTCTGCGTATTGTCAAAAACATTTAAAGACGTAGAAGATTGGGATCTATCCAACAATAAAGAATTATGAAATGCTTCGATATATATATATATATATATATATATATATATATATATATATATATATATATAAGAACTACTAAGTTCTTTTTTCATCCGGTAGTTAAAAGAATACATTCATTTTCACCTGTTCAGTCTCATTTGTTTAAGGTTCAAAATTTAGTGTCAAACGCGTTGCAAGAGACATTTCCCTCCCCCACCAAGCGGTCATATGTGGCGGACAGCGAAAGAGAGCAACTCGCTCCTCCGCCAAGACAGGTCTAGAGGCGGGACCACCTGCTTGAACCCCGTGTGAAGAGAGGACAGCAGAGGGAGACAACAGAAGACAGCAATAGAGTATTTAACACCGAGAAATTTCAACTCTTGAGATATGGTAAAAATGAAATTAGACCATATTAGACTGCATATTAGCCCCCCCCCCCGTTGTTGCATAACAACTTGCAACATTCCCCATCACATTGTTGCATAACTTATGCACCATTTGCTTTGCAACATTGACAATACTTGCAATTGCATTACACTCGTCCATTTTGCGTCCATACTACTTATGTGGACGACTTTTTGTTTTCTTTTGCCCTTATCAGGACGTCATGGGTTGAGCATCACATGCAAGTTGCTTTTGACTGGGCGGATTTGCACGGCTTTCGCTTTACGACTTTGGAAACGGTAGTCATGCACTTCTGCCAAATCCGAGGTGCTCATCCAGCCCCAGACTTCTTCCTTATGGTCACCGAATTCCATGCATGAAAGAGACGATTCTTCGGGGTACTGTTTGACAGGAGACTGACCTGGCTTCCTCATCTCCAGTCTCTTAAGGTTTCGTGACTCTGATCGTTGGATCTGCTTCGGGTTTTGGCTCTCACCTCATAGGGTGCTGACCATACCACTTTTCTTCACCTGTATCGACCCCTCAGCAACACCTACTCGGCATCAGATTCCAGATGTGATTCATGACATCGGTATTTGCTTGGCCACTGGGTATGTAGATCCTTTCCTGAGTGACGCCCTGCAGCCTCCTCTGGACTTGCGTCGCCAATTTTGGCTATTTTAAAGTGGCTACACTTGATTGGGTGTTGTAGGCCGAAGGTAAGGTTTTGTTGGGTTCCTGCCCACGTAGCCAAAGGTGAATGAGGATGCGGAGCAGTCCGCAAAGTCTGCTGCTTCTGGTTTCCCTGCGGCCAACAACCCAGTTCCTTACGGGGATTCTTCCAGGAATTCGGGCCGCAATTCACGTTGTCCGGCAGCATCGTTAAGATACCATAGTTGGCCCCAATAACATGTGTTAGCTCGTGGATGCAAACGCCAGAGGGATTGCACCTGACAATTCACTCATTAACGGCCTAAATTAAGTATCTCCGTGCACTTCCTTTAGATGTCGTGTATTTATGTATTGTAAAATTTAAGGAATATCTTCGGGAGTTCTCTTGACCTCTTAATTGTATGAAGTTGTATGCAGTTTTTTCACCAAGGACATAGAATCTTAAGTACCACATCTAAAGAATTGCAAAATACAGTATATGAGGCAATGACAGTCGCCTTTCATGACAATAATTACGTACATATACTGTATTATACACAATTTATATATGTAGTTGTACGCTGATGATATTTATAATCAGTACTTCAGATTTATTACTGAAATATTAATTCAACAGTATACAATCATTAATACTGAGTTGCATGAATTTATATTAAGTAGATATTTTTAACTTAAAGAAAACAGTAATTGAATACAAGAATTTCTATGAGAAATCTTTGATTTTAAATTTGTTTCCAGATTATTCCAAATCTCGTGTTGGAATGAATTTTTAATTGTTAAAACAAAAATATTTAGGTACTAAAATCTATGAATATTATTTGTGTTAAAATATTCGTTATTTTATGTTCAAAAAGTTTTTTCTTTGTTTTTTAAACATATGACGGAGGAGAAAGATTTATAGTTTTGCGTGGGATCTGAACCATGGGTTATTACATAATCTGGAGGCTGAGGAAAATATGTTTTAAAATGTTTTAGTGTTTTAAATTTCAAGGAAAATTTGACGTGGTTAAATAGATTAATTTTATATTTCAGTT
This sequence comes from Bathynomus jamesi, assembly GCA_023014485.1. Taxonomy (NCBI): domain Eukaryota; kingdom Metazoa; phylum Arthropoda; class Malacostraca; order Isopoda; family Cirolanidae; genus Bathynomus; species Bathynomus jamesi. The sequence goes on along the minus strand of JAJOZX010003711.1, from coordinate 132,459 downwards.
TAGTTGTGCATTTTGTATAGACAATATACCGGGTGTCCCATTCGAAATGAAACAACTTTGAAACTCTGTAATTTTTAAAGTATTAATGTGAGAATGTTGAAACTTTGCTAGTTAGTAAACCATATGCATATGTTTTTGTCGTAATGTTTTTTGTTTGTTTCAGATTGAATTATGTTTACCCCACAAGAAAAAGCGAAATGTGTGTTATGGATGGCTAAGTTGAAGTCCCCTACTCTGGTGCAACGGTGATTCCGTACAACCTTTCAGAACGAACCACCCACCAGAAGAGACCTATATGCATGGACCAAGAATTTGAGGAGACTGGCAGTGTTCTAAAGGAACACTCTGGAGGGCAAACAAGATCGGAAGATGTTGAACGAATAGTAGTAGCCCGAGAACGTCCATCCGTCGTGCCAGTGTCGAACTGCAGATTCCTCGTTCAACTGTGCATAGAGATTTTAACAAAAGGAAACATTATGCTATGCACAATATATCTAATGTATCTAAATGTTATAATTCACATATATCATATGAAACTTTATGACATTGACTATTTACTGTGTGACTATTACATTGTTTGCATCATTCAATAAAAAATAATAAGGTTTCAAAATTGTTTCATTTCGAATGGGACACCCGGTAGTTTTAAATGTGAGCGAGCAAATTGCTGTACAGTAATAAAACCAAAATAGTTAATTCTTCACTGATATTTTTTTTTTTTAAATTAGCTTAGAAGTATTTACAACATTAAACGGCTGTAGACTGAACATTCTATTTAAAAGTGGATTTTTAAGAACATTAAAAATGGTTAAATTACAGTATATGTCATATTTTAATGAAAATTAATTTAGAAGGAAAGATAATTTTTGTTTGAAATTATTACGAAGGACTTCATACAAAGTATTTAAAGTTACGAAATTTCAAAGATCAGAGTATTTAATGTATACTTCATTCTATTCATTCTAATTCCACACGATTCAATTTCATAGTTTTCGTATTATTTCCATATAAATTACATAATAGATGGAGAGATTCCAGCCATAGCAGAGTTGTGCTGAATGTAAGAATTTATATATAGGATGATTAGCTTTTCTAACTTATTCTTCATCTTAAACTTTCTGTGAAGAATGTTTGTGTATTTATGCAAACATTAGAAAATGAATGTTTTTATTTTTTGTAAAACAATTCGTGGATCACCTGAAGATTAGGAGGACCCCCATGTATTCTTGTTTTTTGCTTTACAGTACCAAATATAATAATAAATAATTAAATTGAGTGCCCGGTTAGGTCAACTGTACGCCCTTGACGATTAGTTAGGTTAAGTCGTGATATTTTCGTTAGTTTTAACGAAGATATCATTTGGTAATTGAGGCTATGGGCCCTGATCTTCGAGTGATCCCAATTCGTACTACAGCAGAATTTTTAAAATTTATTTCGCAGACATTTTCCTATTTTTAAAGTCATTCTTTAACCCTTTACTGAACGGATGTCTTTTGCGAGACTGAATAAAATCGTCTGGCGTTAACCAGAACAAAATCGGGAAAGTAACACTGGGCTGTAAAAGGTTAATACTACTGGGTCATCAAAAAAAAGACGCTCTAATTTGAATTGTTTATATTTATTAAAGTATTTCAATTACAACATTGGTTCTGCTGTCACACCAACAATGAAGCACGGCAGATTTTATTCGTGTGAAAACATTTTCAGGATGTTAACCCTGTGCATCCAATACAATTTGCAAACGTCTCCTGAAATTGTCCATAACCCGAGCTAGCGTTTCATCAGTGATGCTCTCCACAGAAGTTGTAATTTCTGCTTTTAATTGTTCCACCATATGTGGATTATTCCTGTACACATTGTCCTTAACGAATCTCCATAAGAAATAATCACACGGATTCAAATCTGGTGAGTACGGTGGCCAGGACCATCCAAATCCAAAGCGTCCAGGATAGCGATTCGAGATAACACTACCATGAAAATGTTCACTAAGGAAATCAAGAACGGCATTTGCCGTATGTGGTCTTGCCCCAACTTGTTGGAAAAAAAAATTATTTTCACATGAAGAAAATATCCCGTGCTTCGTTATTGTTTTGACAGTAGAACCAGTGTTGTAATTGAAATACTTTAATAAATATAAGCAATTCAAATTAGAGAGTCTGTTTTTGATAACCCTGTATATTTACACTGGTCTCGAATAACGCAAGAGCATCATTGTTGCCTATTCCTGATTATGTTGAGGTTAAGTTACGTTATGTTAAATTAGATTTTGACGATCTTAGTCCCATAACTCGTATATGAGAAATATGTAGGCCTACTTATTTCACTTTTCCTTTTTGGTGGAACAAGTTACAATACCGAAGGCACAGATATTTTTTTGTCTTACACTTAATTAAATACAAAAAGCTTTTTATTATCATTATTATGAGCTTACTTTGTTTTATTTACAGTAGTTATGGTTTTAAAAATAGATTTTAATGTAAATTCCAAATAAGGTCAACAGTATAGTTTACAGACCTCTTTTTTAATAAACATTCTAATTTAGAATCTCTCTCTCTCTCTCTCTCTCTCTCTCTCTCTCTCTCTCTCTCTCTCTCTCTCTTAAACTTCATTTCTTGCTTCCAAACATTTCCTTTAAAATTGAAACTTTTTTCAATCAACTCCCCCATCCAATTTCCACTCAGTTCATATTCAAGTTTTATTTCAACCAACATGAACATACACCAACGACAGCAGTGGGTAACACCATTTCCTTTTAAGCAAAGTGAAGACACTGAGGTCGGAAGTTCGAATCCCATTGGTGATGGTTAATAATAATTCATGAATTAGTACAGTGGGCCGCATTAGTGTAACCTGACTAAGTGCCTTAGTTATATTTGTATGCGCAAATCATCTTGTTTCTGACAGACTTCAGTGTAGGCCAAAAATATGATAGTGTTGCCAAAGTGTTTTATCACAGTTGACCATTGATGGGTGGAAACTAAAAAAAATGTGTACAAACAGCAAGAAACCCAAGTAGCCGACTGCATGTACGCATCTATCAACAACATTTCTTCCAACTAGATTAAACGAGTAAGTTGCACATGATAAGAATACAATAATAAGGGGTTTTATTTCCTGAAGTCTCGCTTGCATGTCAAAATAACCAATAAAGAATATATAACAGACTATGTTAAAAAAAAATCTTTCATAATTCATATTCTTTGAATATTGAACAAACAATGTTTTTAAGGTATTAACAAGGTAATATTAACTACATGTCTGAACATGATTGGGAACATATCCTTCCTACATTTAAAATATATATATATATATATATATATATTATATATATATATTATAATTATATATATAATACAGGGTGTCCGAGAATTATCTGTACAATTTTTGGCCGTTATTAAAAGTCAACCATGAAGTGTAGAAATTCCAGTATTGTTCCATTTTACAGAGAATCTCATTAAGTTTTTTCTGATACCAAGTTTTGACAAGTTTTTTAGAAATTCCAGTGTGTCCGAACATTATCTGTACAATTTCATCTTTTAATAAAATTCTTGATAACACACGTAAAATTCTTAAACAAGATTATTTAGAATCTGTATTTTCAAAAGTTTCTTTTATTAAAGTAACGTTACGTTACAAACATTCGATATGTGCACCATTAGTGATTCGCAAAAAATCCAATCGATACTCCAAATGTTGCCATGTACGCTGCAGCATATCCACATCAATTCGCTCAATAGCAGCTGTAATTCTTGCTTTTAAATCATCAATGTCTGTCACCCGCGTACATTTAAAAAACTTGTCAAAACAGGGTATCAGAAAAAACTTAATGAGATTCTCTCTAAAATGGGACAAAACTGGAATTTCTACACTTCATGGTTGACTTTTAATAACAGCCAAACATTGTACAGATAATTCTCGGACACCCTGTATAATAATATATAATATATATATATTATAGATTATAATATAAATATATATATATATATATATATATATATATATATATATATATATAAATAAAGGGTGTCCCATAAGTCCGGCATCATAGGAGAAATTCATATTTTTCTATTTCTACAAACCATAATTTATGCTCGGGATGCCAATTTCCCGTCCACCATTCTGTTCAGTGACGAGGCTGTTTTTTATGGAAATGGTGAGGTAAATCGACAGAACACCCGCTACTGGTCTCAAAACAACCCTCACTGGTATACCTCTTCAAAGGAACAAGGTGCATCTGGGTGATGGTATGGTGTGGCATTTGGAAGGATCGCATCATAGGCCCCCTCTTTTTCGATGAACATGTCACTGGAGGCACCTCCCTACGTATGCTCAAGGAAGAAGCATTTCCCAGTGTCTTGAACGAAGAAGGAAATTTCCCAACATGGTTCCAGCAAGACGGCGCTCCTGCACATTACAGCACCCAAGTAAGGGAATACCTGTACCAACAATTCCCTGGTCATTGGATAGGACGTCGAGGGCCTGTGGAATGGCCAGCTAGAAGCCCGGATCTCTCGCCACTAGATTTTTATCTCTGGGGCCACTTGAAAGCGCTGGTATACGCAGAGAAAATTAGGAGTGTTGAACATTTGCGGCAGCGCATTCTTGGGGCATGTAACACCATTACTCCTGACATCATTCACCGTGTGTTTGCTGACTGGGTATCACGTCTGAATTTGTGTATTGAAACAATGGTGGACATATTGAGCACGTTCTGTAAATAAAAGTTTGTTTTGCCTTTTTTTTATTATTTTTCCTATGATGCCGGACTTATGGGACACCTGTATATATATTTTTAGCAAAGAATTCTTCCCAACCCCGAAAAAAACTATTATAGGACAATAATAATTAAATGTTTTTATAGTATTTCATGTATATATTTTTTTAGAATGTTGATTATGCATATTATTTATGATCCTTAGACTTAATTTAATTTTAATATATCATATTTTTTTTTAAAAATTAAAGAAAAATAAGAAAAATTATTTTGACAGGGAATGGGTTAAAAGACACGTCCGTGTATGACGTCATACTTAGACGTCATCATATGCATGTAAAGGATATTCCATCCATTCACTTCAGCTCACATCAGTTATGCTTCTGAGCTTATGGAAGTGTGTGTGTGTGTTTCTGTAACAAACTTTAACCTAAATGAGTTGGTGAAGAATGAAATTGAACTACTCGTGTGTTTACAAGTTCAAAAATTTAGTGAAGACAACAGTTTAAAATGTCAAACGACCGTAAAATATGTAATGTAGGTTTGGTCACTGATTTAAAAAGTAACTTTTTTTTCGAGAAATGAAAAACAAGCATGTTGAGCACTTTAAATAATTAATGTGTTTTTAATGAAAATATCATGACTTAACCAATCGTCAAGGGCGTACAGTTGACCTAACTGGGCATTCAATTGACCTAACCGGGCATTCAATTGACCTAACTGGCCATTCAATTGACCTAACTGGGCATTAATTCTTGATTTTTTTTCTGCTACTTTTACAGATCTGCCGGGATCCTTCAGAAAACGTATTCTTCGTAAAGTTGCCCTTTTTACCGTTTGACCGACGCTTTTGGCAACGAAAGAACTGGGTATTTTTATCAAAAGAACACACTTTCCCACACTTAGAGCACTTTTTCATAAACAGTAGCAGTTTGTGACTGGCTAAATTTAACACAATCCTCCGTAACTAGTTTAAGCTAGTTAAAACACATATTGATTATTTAAAGTGCTTTAACATGGTTGTTTTTCATTTCTCCAAAAAAAGAAAGTTATTTTTGAAATCGGTGACCAAAACTACATTAGTATACCGATTTTCATTAAAATTCGCTGCTAGCTCCCAAACTGAAAAGGACCCAAATATATATATACGAGTATAATATTTCTGAAAATCTTGTTTCATTGTTGCTAGCAAATAGTAATAGTTTTAAATTTTATTTATCGAACAAAATCTGGTTTAGCAAAACGCAAGTTAAACAAAATACTTTACTTGTAGATTATCTCTCCCCCCCCCCAACCAATTTTGATAGAATATTTTCGTTGAAACTAACGAAAATATCACGACTTAACCTAACCAATTATCAAGGGCGTACAGTTGATCTATTAGTAAAGAGTAAATACTATTCCAGAAACAAACAATGTTATAATTAATAATAGATCAACTGTACGCCCTTGATAATTGGTTAGGTTAAGTCGTGATATTTTCGTTAGTTTTAACGAAAATATTCTGTCAAAATTGGTGGGGGAGGAGATAACCTACAAGTACCCAAAATACTACTGTGTATTGTTTATTTGTGCATAATTTACCAATAAACAGCGTTTTTAACTATAGTATTAGTGAACGTACGGCTATGAATTGATTTAACTTTTGGTGTGAGGTTAAACACGTGTTTAAGTGAGAATGTTCCGTTCGACGTTCAACGTACTTAATGGATGGATGAACTCTGAGGATTTTCTCAGCAATATCAGCCACATTTAACAACCATCACAGGTTTGTGAAAGCGATTTTTAGGGGTTAGGTTAAGTTACTCACGGGCTTTTGCCAAGGTTGAGCGTAAAAGGTTTAGGTACTTACGTATTAACGGGAGGCCACCACATATTGATGATTGGTTAGGTTAAGTTGTAATATTTTCGTTAGTTGAAAATTTCTAATACATCATATTTTTTAAACAGCAATATTTTTTAAAAAAAATTTCTACAATTTTCTGAAAAAAAAAAAATTTTTTAGGCTTATTCATGAAATTTTTGGCCTCCAGAAACAAATGTTGTTTCTAATGTGTAACATGTATTAATCATTGTAAATATTTAAAATATAAATCATTGTAAATATTTAAAATATAAATCATTGTAAATATTTAAAATATAAATCATTGTAAATATTTAAAATATAAATCATTGTAAATATTTTAAAAACTATTGCTATTTAAAAAATATGATGTATTAGAAATTTTCAACTAACGAAAATATTACAACTTAACCTAACCAATCATCAATATGTGGTGGCCCCCCCATTAATACGTAAGTACCAAGGTTTATTATGAAAAAGGGCCTTTTCCGAAATTTGGACTGTTTCCGATTTTTTTGAAAATAAGATATGTAATGCAGATGTTTATGCTGATTTAAAAAATGTAAGTAATTGTTTGGAGAAATGAGAAGTTCAAAAGTTATGCTTGTTATTGTAATTTTGTATTAGGTCAAAAACTATAACAATACCTAACCTAACCTAATTTTAGGTACTACTCTTACCTGTATATATATATATATATATATATATATCTTTTTTAATGTGGTTTGTAGAGCTGAGCCGCTGCAACATGAAAAGCGTGTAGCCTTTGTTTGGGTTCTTGATATTTCAAGCAGAATATGTATCTTGCTAGATATCCAACAAAATGCTTTTTACGTCTCCCATACCTCGGTACGTTCTGTTTAATATCTCGCCACTTCCTTTCGATGTTTTGTGTGTGGGCTCCTGTTGTCGGATCGACGAAATTAATGGAATGATTCACGTTAAGGTGGGTATAACCTTCCTCTCCAAGTGAAGAATACGCCTTCCAACAGTCACTATGAATGGTAGTCCCACTCAAAATTCTTTCTTTAATAAGTTTAATTAGGGTCTCAGAGCTACGGTCCTGAACAAGAACAAGAAAAATTGGTGCTCTTCCAATATGTGCTCTACCGCGAAAATTTACATTCCAATACGTGATCTACCTTAGATTATTCGGATTAGCAGCAAGTACGTTAGTTAGCCTTATAATGCTAACTAACGAAAATATCACGACTTAACCTAACCAATCGTCAAGGGCGTATAGTTGACCTAACGATTGGTTAGGTTAAGTCATGATATTTCGTTAGTTAGCCTTATAAGGCTAGTTTCACGGTAGAGCACGTATTGGAATATGGTAGATCACAGTTTCGCGGTAGAGCACATATTGGAAGAGCACCGAAAATTTTTTTGTTTCGTTGCACACCTCCGAATACCCACTGGCCATCAATAACTCTTCCACAGTTATATTTCCTTCTCCCAAACTTGGACTCATCCACTTCCACCACTGTTCCAGGACCATCTATTTTCTCGCTATTGTCGATACAGTGAAAAACGCAAACTGGCCCAGTTCATCCCTTGCTAGTTTGATACTAAAATTTGGTCTTAGGTAGAACGCAATGAAGACTAGGTTTAAATTAATTTTAAAGCTGCACCTCTCTAGCCACGTATTTTTATAAACTGACTGAAAAAAATCACAATATATGCGTGTTCCCCTTCTCCGTTTCTTATCACGCACCGACCTATGGCAACGAAATGCTTTTCTGTTTTTATTGAACACACACTTATTACCACAAACAATACCTTCCTTGTTTTTCTTAGGGCAAATAAATTCTTTTAGCAATACACCGTGTTTTACATAAAAATTAAATGCAGCCTCTTCATCATCAAAAAATTTGCATGAAGTTAAACACAGTGAATAATTACAACCATCGCAAACCGACGCCATCGTGACACTAAAATGTTATGAGTTCAGGTCACCCCCCCCCCCCCCCCCCAATTCTTTGTGGGATCAGCCATTTTATCACTCCCAAAAACATGATCCGCGATTTTATCGCTCAAAAAATTAATTTCTTAACATTAATTTTATAGCTTTAATCGGCATTTGCCTTCATATGGTACTTAATAAAAGTTGTTTAGAAAAATGTAGAGAGTCTTATGGTAAACTTTATTTTCAGTTTCTAGAGGCTGGACTGATAGTAAAAAATTACCACCAACTCAAACGCGGTAACAAGCGCCGATGTGGTACGCACCGTTCCATGATCGACTCGTATCTCTGCGAGTTTCTCTGGCGTCGCCGACACGCAGGAAAAGATCTAGTGCAGTGGTTCCCAACCTTTTCACCACAAAGGACCCCTTTTATTTTTATTTTTTTCCCACGGACCCCATGTTTTTGAAAGATTCCGTCTACCAAACAAACTGTTTTTATTAACTAATAATTAAAAAATAAAGGACATATAAGTGAGTATGCAATTAAAATACAGCGTATTAAAAAAAGTATTAATAATTCCAGCCAAGAGCAAGGAAACGAAATTTTAGCCTGAGCGCCCTTATCGTGGGTAAATGTACGATTTCCATTGGAGCCTCTCGAAATATTGAAAGCTCACGGACCCCCAGTACTACCTTCGCGGACCCCCAGGGGTCCGGGGACCCCAGGTTGGGAACCACTGATCTAGTGTGTCAAATGCTGAATGATACTGCGCAGTTTGGCAAGTAGCAAACTTTGGTTTGTGTTCTGGAAACCTGTAAACGTAATGAACTTGCACATAACTTTTTTCGCGTTTGTTTCTCCAAGAAACGGATTGCGGAAATGGAATCAACGTAAAAATCTACGTCGACACCAAAAATATGAAAAAAATCCAATGCCGGACCTAAAACTGAAAAGATCCCAAGAGTTATTGTGTTCTTTAGTAATATTGGCTTATGTCACTAAGTATTTGTGTGAATAGATTTCGACCGTTATTTTTCTGTCCGGTTAAGTTAACTGAATGCCCGGTTAGGTCAACTGAATGCCCGGTTAGGTCAACTGAATGCCCGGTTAGGTCAACTGTACGCCCTTGATGAATGGTTAGGTTAAGTCAGTCGTGAAATTTTCGTTAGTTTTAACGAAAATATCACAACTTAACCTAACCAATCGTCAAGGGCATAGAGTTGACCTAACCGGGCATTATATCCAAAAAAGACTTACATTTTTTAAATAAGCGTAAAAATCTACATTAAATATCTTATTTTAAAAAAAATCGGAAACAGTCCAAATTTCGGAAAAGGCCCATAAAAAAATAAAAGGCAGTTGGCGTGGTCGGAACAGCATGTGCGTCAGCTTTGCTGTCGCAGCTGTGAAAATACGTTGGTTACGATTGAAGTTAACGAGGGAATGACATCAGTAATGTAATATACTGTACTGCAACCTTTCAATCAACCTTTCAATCCGAAGATAATTCTGTCATATGTCGTATTTTAAGCAGTTTCGCTTTTTGATATATATATATATATCTATATATAATATATATATATATATATATATATATATATATATTATATATATATATATATATAAGCACACCGGACAAAAAATTAGTCACCCCTAATAGCACCGATAGTAGGAAGTTCAAGGTCACACAGAGGGCGCTGATGTAGCATTGGTAAGTGACAAGTAGCGGTGACGTAGCACACAGGATCAGATCTGTTTCGTGAGGTGGTGAAGAACAAAGGTGTGTTGGATATAGTCTGCAAAATGGGTCGTGAGGCAGACGTTACTCAGTGGCAAAAAGGAGCCATCGTGTTTGGCAGAGCCCACGGACACAAAATGTCTGAAGTAGCCCAATTTGTTGGTGTGTCAACGCGTACTGTCCAGCGAGTTTACAAAGAGTGGTGTAGTTCGCAATCAACTGAAACTCGACGGCGTAACTGTGGCCGGAAAACAATTCTCGACAATAGGGACCGCCGCCATGTTTCTCGTCTAGTAACTGCAAATCGTTTTCAAACCAGAGAACAATTGCTCCAAGAAACCAATGACGTTCTCCAGCGACCAATTTCCGAACGGACATTGCGACGAGAACTGCATGCGATGGACATCTGGAGCAGGGTACCACGGAAGAGGCCCCTGTTAACAGCAAGTCACAAATTAGCACGTTATAAATGGGCTCAGAGGCACAAAAACTGGACTGCGGCAGATTGGAAACGTGTAATTTGGTCCGATGAGTCCCGTTTTTGTTTGTTCTCCAATGATGGGAGGCGACGAGTACATCGCAGGTCCAATGAAGCCTTTAATCCTGAATGCGTCGAAGGTGTTGTTCAGGCTGGAGGTGGTTCCGTGATGTTCTGGGGATGTTTTTCGTACCACGAAATGGGCCCTCTCGTTCCAGTGACGATGAATTTGAACCAGCAGGCGTACCTCCGCATACTAAACTCGCCGGATTCGTGCGGTTATCAAGGCCAGAGGCGCAGTCACACGTTATTAGGTACATTCTGAGAGGGGTGACTAATTTTTTGTCCGGTGTGCTTATAATCCCTGGTTAAATTATTTCTTATGCAGTGTTGGTGTATAGTCCATGATCAAATTCAGAAAATGTAAATTTATTCCTGTTTACGTCGTCTTATGGCTGCTTTATAATGAGCCCTACTTCTACTCATATTCATGTAAGCTGCCCCTGTAGGCTAGTCTAAAGGTCAATTTACTTACAGGTTAAATTGTCGTTTAACACCCAACTAGTGACCCCGCTTCTGTTTTTTGTTTCTAGTTTAGTTTTATCTCCTCTTTCCAAATGTGCAATCGAAATTTGTCGCAAATGAATATTATAAAAGTTACATCTATTTAAAGTTTACCTAATCACCAGTTTGGTGCTAACTGCAATTTAACAGTAATTTTTGTTGTTATTAATGTTTATTTGCTACCTGCTTAGACCTAGTTTAGTGTGAATATTATTGTTGTAGTGTGAGTATGTGATAATGCAGTGCTGTGATCTATCTACTTATGAGTTACCCCCGGTCAGTTGAATGCCAGGTTAGGGCAATTGAATGCCAGATTAGGGCAATTGAATGCCAAGTTTGGGCAATTGAATGCCGGCCATTCAATTGACCTAATTAAGGAAAATGGCAAAAGCTATTGGTAACAACTTCTTGGATCTTATTCTACAGAAATATCAGGTTTAAAAACTTGTCAGACTTGCATTTTATACTTTGCATGTTTTAAATAAATATAACCACGCCGTTTTCCTGAATAATAATTTAACCATGGATTCTATACTTAGTTCACTGAGACCATATTACAATCGGTTAAGTGGTCGTTTAAAATTGGTTAGTTATTCCTTACGTGACGTGACCAATTTTGGCCAATCATGATCTTATAAATACTGGTCTCCGTTAACTTAATATGCAATATATATGGAATAACACGCATTGGGGTTGTTTAACCTCCTTCACAACATTTTAGGTCATATGACAGAGAGGACCTACAGCTTTACATAGGATCCGAACTATGATTCGCTACCTACTTTGGATGGAGAGGACGATCCCCTCCAGCCAGTTACTACCTTGACCCATTGTCGCTTAACTTCGCTGATCGACTGGAAGCGATGATACGACATGGCCCATATATATATATATATATATATATATATATATATATATATATATATATATATACACTGTGTGGTGTGTGCGTGTGTGTATATTGAGACGTTTATATATAGGTATTGGTGCTTGCGTAAGAGTTAAGGGTGAATCGAGTGACTGGTATGAGCTGAGTGATCGAGTGAGCTGTGTGATGGCTCCATGGCTGTTAAATGTGTATGTAAATGGGGTAATGTGAGAGAGAGACAGTAAAGGCCAATGTGAATTTGGAAAAAAAAATGAGTGGCGGCTGTTGCATTTGATGTATGCTGATGGCGTGGTGCTTCTGGGTGAATCGGAGGATGCATTAAGGAGAGTTGCGACAAATTTTGTTAACATTTGTGAAAGAGTATTGTTAGGGAGTGTACATAAGAGTAATGTTCTAGTTGTTGAAAGAGAATGAGAAAGTCGGCATGTAATGACGTTGTGAATGGAGAAAATTTAGAGGTTGTGTAAGTATTTAAGTATTTCAGTTGTTCGACTGAAAAAGATGTAGAAGAAAATTAGAAGTTGAGAATAGCTTAGTCATGAAGCAAACGAGTCGTGAGCATGATAAAAGCCCTGGCTGGCCTCCCGATCAGCAGCCGAACGTTTTAACCACAGGCTACCCATAGTACTCATTTATTTACCAGCCACTTTTTTTTATATGGGAGAATGAACAGCTGGATTAGCTCTGAGCGCCGCCTGTCATCGGCGGGAATCGAACCCGAGGCAGGTGAATTCGTAGTCAGTGACGCTAATCACTACGCTGCCGAAGCGCGCGCACACACGCACACACGCACGCACGCACGCACGCACGCACGCACACACGCACACACACATACAGTACTGGCCAAATTATTAGGAATTTTTTTAAAATTTCATTTTTTGGTATAAATGTTAAATTAACCAATTTTAAACGTTGAAAAGTTATTTATTTCTACACAAGAATACATGGTCATTATTTAGCAATAGTTTAGTACTTAGTTTGACCCACTTTAGCTGCCATAATGGCTGCGACACGCTTCGGCATGCCATGAATCAATTTTTGGCATAATTCTTTAGTCGAACGAAGCGTGTTTGTTCGTCAGTTGTCGTTTGGTTGTCTTGCGATGCGGGTGGTTTCTCTTTCTTTTACGTGTCATTGTAACTACCGTTAATTTAAATAGTGTATTTACCCAATTTCGGCAATTATTTGTTACAGTTTTTAAGTGAATTTGAAATGGGGCGAAAGAATGACTTGAGTCCACGGAAAATTGGGCAAATACAGGTTTTATTAACTTCTTCTACATTTAAACAAAGGAATCGCTGCCAAACTCCATGTTTCACCACAGTCAGTACTTCGTATTAAGAAAAAAATGGTATTTGGAGAAAATGTAGGCCCCAAAAGGGTTGGAAGATGCGGCAGAAAAAGGGTAACGACTCCAAGAACTGATAGACAGATTGCAATTTTGTCTCTTAGAAATAGAAGAGCTACTTGCAAAACATTTCCAGTAGTCTAGCGGCTGATGGCATCAATATTAGTCGTAGAACAGTCAACAGGAGGCTTCTAACTGCCGGCTTCAAAGCCTACCGCCCAAGGAAGAAGCCCAGGCTCACTGAGGCTATGAAGAAGGCACGTTTTGCATGGGCAAAGGAACACATTAACTGGACTAGTGAGGATTGGGAACAGGTAAGAATAATATTTAACATTAAATAGAATGTTAATACAGTAAATACAGTATGCATAGAAGTGTATTTACAGTACGTGATAAAACTGCAGTAAAAATATCTGTAAAGCAGCAAGTCATACTGTACTTCGTTTTAGCTGTACTTCATACGCTATGCACTGACTCTTTCACAGGGCTTTCTTGATTGCAGGTGGTGTTCTCCGATGAGTCAACGATTGCCGTGCTTGACGATCGTGTTCAAAGTGTAAGAAGGAGGCCTGGAGAAGAATTTTTGCCTGAGTGTCTGATGAAAACGGTGAAATTTCCACAAAAGATCATGGTTTGGGGAGCAATTTTTGTGCATGGAACTAGTCGTTTGAGCATTGTTGAGGGGAATATGAACCAAGTCAAGTATATAGAAGTACTAAGAAGACGTCTACTGCCTCAAATAAGGGAATGGTATGGTAATAGACGTTGGATTTTTCAACAAGACTCAGCTCCATGCCACACGGCAAAGTCGGTTAAAAAATGGTGTCATGAAAATAGTGTTCGGTTGCTCCCATGGGCTGGAAATTCTCCAGACATGAACCCAATCGAAAGTTTATGGTGTATTTTAAAGGACGTAATCCATGAAACGCCGATAACAACAAAACACCAACTCATAGAGCGATTATTCAAGTCTGGTTTCACTCTACACGTATTAAGGAATTTTGCAAAAAATTGATTCATGGCATGCCGAAGCGTGTCGCAGCCCTTAAGGCAGCTAAGGGGGGTCAAACTAAGTACTAAACTATTGCTAAATAATGACCATGTATTCTTGTGTAGAAATAAATAACTTTTCAACGTTTAAAATTGGTTTAATTTAACATTTTATACCAAAAATGAAAATTTTTAAAAAATTCCTAATAATTTGGCCAGTACTGTATATAGTACCGCTATTCCAATTTTAATAAAATATATATAATATATAATATATATATATATATATATATATATATATATAATATATATATATACATACAGTATATACGAAAATTTTCTGCCCAACGAGAAATACATTTATGTTCAAAATGTTCTCCATTCACTTCAAAGCACATTAAAGTAATGTAATTAATTAATTAATTAATGTAATTCCCTTTGGCTTACGACTTGTCAGGCACTATATATGTATATATATAACCTTACAACCTTACAAAGGTTCCACGTGATGATTTCTCATTTCGCGAAGGTCAAGCGTGTCGCCCCTCCTCTCGAGTTGGCTGGTGAAGTAGTGAGTTGGATTCTTGCGCTCTCCACCTCAATAGCCAGGTACGCCCGGCTCATCGGGGATTGTTCTGAGCCAGGCGTCAAGTCTTCTTTTGAAGATTTCCACTGCAACTCCTTTCGTGTTTCTTAGGTCTTTGGGCAGCTGATTAAATAGTTTTGGTCCTCTCACTACAAAACTATTTTCTTTCAGGGTTAAGGATGTTCCCTGTCTCGCCTTCAATTTGGGAATACGACACAGTCTACCGTTTCTACCTTCCACCGTTGTTTGGGGAGTTATAGGATTCAGAGTAAGATTAGGGACTAGTTTCTCCATTATTTTCCAAGTGTAAATAATGGTGTATCTCTCTCTTCTCCTTTCCAGTGAATATAGGTTTAGTTCTCGTAACCTTTCCCAGTAATTTAGTTCTTTGCACCCATTGATCTTGGCTGTGAAACTTCTTTGAATCCCCTCCAGCTGTCTACTGTCTTCTTATATATATATATATATATATCTTTGGTAACCTTTGGTTTGCTTCCGCCCGAATTGTTCATTCTGACGAAGGCCAAGCTTTTCACTTCACCTTTGACCTACAGTTTAACGTGGAATCCGAACCACGCCCCACCAGCAGTCCAGAGTCTTAACCACTAGGCCACCCAGGGTAACCATTTCTCTACCAACCACTTTTTTTTTATTGTATGAAAGGATGAACAGCTGGGTTTCGCTGCGCGCTGGCTGGCTGCCGTAATATATATATTATATTATATATATATAAATGGTTGGGAAATATGCTGTGCAATGAATGGATGGCAACGACGATAAAATAAAAGCATCGTTTGTGAAAAGAGGTCGAAATAAAAACTAGTAACGTGTGTAACGAACATTTGGTGAGCTGAACATCAAAGGAATAAGATATATAATTATATATATATATATATATATATATAATATATATATATCTTATTCCTTATATATATATATATATATATATCTTATTCCTTATATATATATATATATATATATATATATATGCTGAACACTTCCCTGTATAAAAGGTTCTGCATTTTCTAAGTTTTTTGAAATATTTATTTTAACCAGACCTCTACAATTGTTGTCACCATTTGTAAGCAAATTTGTAAGCAATTGTTGTCACCATTTGTAAGCAAATAGTGTTCTGAAAAGTTTATCTTTAACTTTAGGAAATACTTCGAGTTCTTGATTATTGTATTTGGTTTAGAACGTGGAATTCGACATTTTATATATATATATATAATTATATATATATATATATTAATATATATATATATTATATATATATATATATATATATATATATGTGTGTGTGTGTGTGTGTGTTATTAAAATTGGAGCAGCGGTACATTTTCTTAAGTTTGAACAAAGTGAATAGTAAAGCAAATATTTAGTTCTGAACTTTAATTTTTATCAGTTTTCCAAAATTTAAAAAGTTTAGTAATTTTTCTCCAACGAAGATTTAAAGTTTCTCTTGTTCGAAAAATTAGAAACTAGTTTTGAGGAATCTCGCATCGATATTTTATTGTTTGTCTTTCAAAAATAAAACAAAAGTCTCTCGTATATAAGGATGAAATTATTTATACATGGTGTGTAGTTTCATCTCACACACACACGTGTGTGTATTATGTATGTGTGTGTGTGTGTGTGTGTGTGTGTGTGTGTGTGTGTGTGTAGCATATCATGTAGTGATCACAGGCGATTTTGCATAATACAAAATTTACCCCACCAGGATTCGAACCCGGGACGTTTTGATTAGAAGTTGTGGGTGCTACCACTGAGCTACGATAGAAGAAAAGTTGTAACATGGCGATTATTTTATTGTCCGAGGAAACACTTAACGTTTTCGCGACTGCAGTTTCTAACGAATCGTAGTGGGGTAAAAGTGTGTTTGTAAAAGAGATGCTACTTCGAATTCCGCAATAAAAGTACTCTTCATTCCTCTTGGAGCTGTTCAGCCACGTATGAACTGACTAGGTTATTGGAGGTCGTTTAAAATTCTTGAAGTTGTATTATTTATAGCTGAAATTTGACGTTAATGTATAATACATAAGGGTCACAGTGTGATCGTACCTTAACAATAACTCCTCAGTAGGTTAGATTACACAGCCTGATCATAATAAAATAGACACAAACAATGAGACAAAAATGATCAATTCTAATTTAAGGTAGTGAAAACCCTCATCTATTACACTAAAAATGTTTCTAATTGTTAAATCAATCTATTTTCAGGTTTGATAATACAGTACTAGAATAGCTAATTCTAGAGATTTGTCAGATTTTGTTAGAGGGAGGATTGTTAGGTAGTCAGATGCTGGGTGAGTCAGCGCCATGTGTTCAAGAATGTTGATGTTCCGCTATCGACAGTCAACCGAGTTATAGTGCAGTTTAATACTTGTGTAAAACCACATCTGGACAGCGAACAGGGCCCCTAAAACCAACCCAGAAGAGCCTCAAGGCTTTCCAAAGAGACATCGAAGGAATCTTCGTTAATCAACATCTGAGGTGGCACAAACACACCAAGTATCGAAAAAAACTGTTCAGTGTTACCTCCATAGCATGAGATACGGTCGAGCAGCACGAAGGAAGCCCTGTTCACACCAAGGAATATTTCACGCAGAAAGAAGTGGGAAGAGGAGATGGCAGAATGTCCTCAAGACTTTTTGGAACAGTGTCATATTACCGATGAGTCCGGGTTCTGTCAGTTTTCTAATAGTGGCCGTATGTTGGTGTGGAGACGTCCAGAAGAAGAATTTTCACTGCGTCATCTTCAAGCGACAACAAAACGTGGAGGGATTTCAGTTATGATGTAGGGTGCTCTTTGGGTTGGAGGATGCTCTGGTCTCATAGCTTGTGAAGGGATGGTCAATTCATAAAAATATATTGATATTTTAAAGAAAGGACTCCTACCAATTTATTCAAATGGGCAACTATCGAAAGAGACCAGTCCTTTTATGAAGACTGCCCTGATCACACTGCCCGTGCCACACAAACGTGGCACATTGAAAATGGCATCTCCCGCCTCCAATGGTCTGAACAATCGTCTGATATGAATCCGATAGACCACGTTTGGAGTGTACTTGGAAGAACATTGAAGAAACTGCCGCAGAAACCAGCTACAAAATCAGATTTACTTAGAAACATCGAAAATGAGTAAGAAAAAATTAATCGGTTGGACATTGATAACCTAATCAAAAGTATGTTGGATCGAGTTCTTGCATTGAAAAAGGTGATGGCAAGTCTACCAAATACTAATAAAGGTTTTGAACAGCGTTTCTTCTTTCACTATATTTAAAATCATGTAAATAGGCTAATGTTGGCATTTGGGTGTCCATTCTATTATGACCAAGTGTGTAGATAATGGAGATAAGGTTAGGTTAGGTTGAGTTATGTTAGTGTGAGTGGTTAGGTTAGGTTCGGTTGTTATATTAGTGTGGGTGGTTATCCTATCCCACTGAATAATCTGAATGTAAATTGATTAAACAAGTTAATTTTTAGTAACTTCAAATTTTAACAAATTCATCTTCAGTATTAAACTTTTTTTCTAAACAAGGGTTCGAGTGAGAGGTCGACCACAGGCCGATCCTGAACCGTCGTTCAAATCCTCATAAAGTAAGTAACTGAGAAATGTGTAGTAACTAAACAAGTTTTTAATATACCGGGTGTCCGAGAATTATCTGTACAAGTTTTGGCTGTTATTAAAAGTCAACTATGAAGTGTAGAAATTCCAGTGTTATCCCATTTCACAGAGAAACTCATTAAGTTTTTTCTGATAACAAGTTTTGACAAGTTTTTTCTTTTTTGTACGCGGGTGACAGACATTGATGATTTAAAAGCAAGAATCACAGCTGCTATTGAGCGAATTGATGTGGATATGCTGCAGCGTACATGGCAACATTTGGATTATCGATTGGATGTTTTGCGAATCACTGATGGTGCACATATCGAATGTTTGTAACAACGTTACTTTAATAAAAGAAACTTTGAAAATACAGATTCTAAATAATCTTGTTTAAGAATTTTACGTGTGTTATCAAGAATTTTATTAAAAGATGAAATTGTACAGATAATTTTCGGACACACTGGAATTTCTAAAAACTTGTCAAAACTTGGTATCAGAAAAAACTTAATGAGATTCTCTGTAAAATGGGACAACACTGGAATTTCTACACTTCATGGTTGACTTTTAATAACAGCCAAAACTTGTACAGATAATTCTCGGATACCCTGTATATATATATATATATATATATAATATTTAGGAGAAATCCAATGACAAGGAGAAATGTAAATGCCATGAAAAGTCTTCTTTAATGCGCAACGTTTCGAGCAATACGCTCATCTTCAGGCTGTTTAAACAATGTGAAATTAAAATCAATATTGAATGAGAAACAAAACAGAAAATTTCTATAACCTATTCGTAAAGACAAATTTAAAAGACTGAGAAAAGAGGGTTAAATTCTAAGTTATACAGATTTACATATAAAAATTAAGAAGTTATTTTTAAATACATATAGTAAATGTGAAATTAATACACTGGAAAAATTAACAATAGTACACAGGAATAATGGAACTAGCTACCTTACACAGCAGTATCCGAGGCTGACTAATTTGAGCAGAGACAGGAACGGGAAACACGAGAGATGGCGAGGGCGATTGGGGAAGGAGGGATTATAAGGAATTGGGGAAGGAGGAGGGATCATAGCAAATTGAGAGGGACGGCTGATGAGTCAACATTCAGACTAGGGGACAATGCTTTAATGAACAGCGATTCTAAAATTCTTAGTGAGTTGGGACAAGTATTACAACCAAGAATTTTAAAATTGTCTAAAGTGACATCAATTTTACATTTAATGCTGTGTTCACGAATACTCGAGGCTTCTTTAGTTTTTAAAATTTTACCTGTTCGGCCACTTATTCCCATATGCGAATAAAATCTAGCCCTGAGAGAGCGAACAGTGCTGCCGATGTAATTCCCAAGGAGACACCTGGGGCAGGTAAATAAATATACAACACCGCTACGCAACGAGTCAGGGGTTCGATCCTTCGCTGAGAAAAAGCTACCTAAAGACGTTTTATTTATAAATATGATGCGGAAATCAGTATGATAAAAAAATTTCCTTAACAATTTTGTAAATTTAAGCTTAAATTCCTTATTCAAAGGACCCATTTCAGGTACCAAGAAATATTTTATATCCTTCGGCACTGTAATACATGGAAGTTGAGGGCTATAAACATTATTTAAGAAGGATCTAATTAGTTTGTCTACATATTGAACAGGAAAACTAATTAGTAAAGTATGATCTTAGATTATTAAATTCATCATTAAGTAAGGTAAAATTAGAGGTCAAATATCCTCTGAACAGGAGAGTTTTAATACAAGAATCTTATAGTTGAAATCAGTAAAACTAAAAAATTCATGCCCAAACCAGTGAAAGTGGGTTTCCTGTAAACTGATGTAGTAATAGAATCACCGTTTTTCGAAATTAAAGATCTAAGAAGGGAGGGAGCCATTTTGCTCAGTTTCCATTTATAAATAAAACGTCTTTAGGTAGCTTTCTCAGCGAAGGATCGAACCCCTGACTCGTTGCGTAGCGGTGTTGTATATTTATTTACCTGCCCAGGTGTCTCCTTGGGAATTACATCGGCAGCACTGTTCGCTCTCTCAGGGCTAGATTTTATTCGCATATGGGAATAAGTGGCCGAACAGGTAAAATTTTAAAAACTAAAGAAGCCTCGAGTATTCGTGAACACAGCATTAAATGTAAAATTGATGTCACTTTAGACAATTTTAAAATTCTTGGTTGTAATACTTGTCCAACTCACTAAGAATTTTAGAATCGCTGTTCATTAAAGCATTGTCCCCTAGTTGAATGTTGACTCATCAGCCGTCCCTCTCAATTTGCTATGATCCCTCCTCCTTCCCCAATTCCTTATAATCCCTCCTTCCCCAATCGCCCTCGCCATCTCTCGTGTTTCCGTTCCTGTCTCTGCTCAAATTAGTCAGCCTCGGATACTGCTGTGTAAGGTAGCTAGTTCCATTATTCCTGTGTACTATTGTTAATTTTTCCAGTGTATTAATTTCACATTACTATATGTATTTAAAAATAACTTCTTAATTTTTATATGTAAATCTGTATAACTTAGAATTTAACCCTCTTTTCTCAGTCTTTTAAAATTTGTCTTTACGAATAGGTTATAGAAATTTTCTGTTTGTTTCTCATTCAATATTGATTTTAATTTCACATTGTTATTAAACAGCCTGAAGATGAGCGTATTGCTCGAAACGTTGCGCATTAAAGAAGACTTTTCATGGCATTTACATTTCTCCTTGTCATTGGATTTCTCCTAAATATTAAATTGAAGCTCTGTAGAAGCAACCCGCATGATTATATATATATATATATATATATAATATTATATAGGGTGGTTCAAAAAGTTTTTACCTTCACATGGCTGATCCTGTTCCTATATCTATCAAACATCTCCATGCCAAATTTCAGCCTAATTGAATATTTACTGGTCGCTATGAATTTCATTTTACTAATTTTCTAGTTGATTGATTTTCTGGGTTAAAAATTAAAAAACAAGGGCAAATACTAGTTTATTTGTTTGAAAACAGATTAAATCTCAAAGAAAACAGCTTATTTTTTTTAGAAAACAGAATAACTCTTAAAGAAAACAGATTAATTTTTAAAGAACAAAAATGATAGTTTGATAGAAAATTACATTTATCATTCGTTATAATATACATCATTACTTAGATTAACGCTTCATCACTGACTCCTTCGAAGACGATGAGTAGTCTTGGCGATGTTTTGCTACTAATCGGAGGATGAATTGTTTTTGTTCTTCCTCCTTCGTCAAAGATGTATTATATGCCTTGATAAGGGCGATACCCCTCTCTGCCGAATCATTGACAACTTTTAGGTTGATCGCTATGCGTCAAAACTCTTGAAAGCAATCATCCTCCGTCCAGGAATTGGGATCGGTCCTCAGGAAGGTATCCTCCGCTGCCTTCCTTCCTTCTTTAACAGATTGAAGATTCCCAGGGTCCTTTTGGTGACCATTTCATACAAATTCAATCTTCAATGTTTCTTTCAAGCTTCAATCGACGAGTAACAGTGGTATTCGCGTTACGTTGGAGGTTTACGACCATCTTCCGTTTGGTCTCGGCATCGACTCTAGGATCGAAGAATGCAAGGCCGATGAGATGCTCTCCAAGATACCACAGGTGCCGTTGAAGAGCTGTGGATGCTGCTTTGGAAATGGTCTGATTTGGGTACTTTTGCAAGATTTTAAGAAGCAGAATATCGTTGAAAGGAGCGTTGATTCCAACGGGGGCCTCGTTCTAAAAACGTACGTAGACCAAGGCGATAAACAGAGAGATCTCGGTGATATTCCCCGTCTCACGTGCTGTCAGCTGTAGTTGATGCTTGAACAGATAAATTTTGAGGATGTAGATGGCCTTGGCCATCCAGCGTGCATGGTGAGTTGGTCCTGGAGCGCGGACCTTGACTTCTTTCTCATTACGGCACCCGAGGAAGGTGAGGCAGAGTCGTAGCAATTCCTCGTAGTCATCACGCGATTGTTTAAACTCCAGTGCTTTTGTGAAGTACTGGATCATTTCCTCTCGAAGCTGGAACATCTTTGGATCTCTGAATAGGTTGTTTGAAGCCTTCATGAAGGAATCCTTCTGAAGTGATGGCCATTTTTTCTGAAAACGTTTAAAGAGAGTCATTTCCGGGCCACCTGTGGGTCCAAGAAGTGCGTTGCAGGTGTTTGACAAGAAGACTTCAAGGATATGATGTCAAGCGATCCAGACAAGTTCCCTCCCTACTGCTTTTTCAATCATGGTACAGGCTCCCCTGTGAAGGCCAGTATTAGACACAGTTGTGTCAAATACGAGACCTTGGATCTCACCGCGAAGATTCCAGTCATCAATCGTCGTCGAAATACAAGCCTTGGCCTGTTCTTCTGTAGCTCGTTGTATTTTTGGCACGGCTAGGAGATTTTCCATCCCATTTCCCGTAACGATTGCCGCGGTTCGTTTCGCTGTTTCCTTTGCGCCGCCGATGTCGGGAAGTAGTTTCCCATCCCAGTGAAGAAGAAGGGGTCCTTCTACAGAAAACGAAGCTTGATCCTTTGGCTGCTGCCTGTGCTTGCTTTTTGAACGACGGATGGAGCTGCGTGAAAGAGTCATTGTAGAAATATCATAGCCCAGGGCTTGAGCGACTGATCCAGCAACGAAGACTGCTCCTTGATTGGAAAGTTTGACGCAATCAAGAGCAGCAACCACATCTGGTGATGTGAAGATAGTGTTTCGTTTCGGAGGATGAGTGTGTACATCTGCTCTTCCGGTCGAAGTCGACGGACGATAATTATCGTCTTCAGCGTTGAATTCTTCAGAGGATGAAGTGGATGTGCTGGTTGATGGAAGAGCAGCAGCTCCAGCCTGAAATGCAGCCTCTCTTTCTTTGTACCTCAGAGCTTTGTCAGCATCTTTCTCCTGTCGACATCTCTTGCGGTATTCCTTGGCAAAATTAATCTTGTCAGGGCCTATCATACTGCAGGAAAAGACAACGTTTTGTTGCATCATCAGGAATTGGCCGTCTTCTTCATTGTCTATCACTTTCAAGGCGTCCTTCGAGGCAACGTCGAAAAGCTCTGAGAGAGTCTCTTGGAACATGCTCTCTTCACTCTGCAGCTTTGTAGCTGCGTCTTGCGGTTTTTCTTCAACGCAAGGAACTCTTCGTACAGCTTTGACAGCTTCCTAACGCAGGAATTGACTCACTGTGTAGGAATCCTTGCTCTCTGTCATACTTGCAGGGCTCTTTGCAGGCCAAGTTGTAGCTCTCTTTCAAGGTCTTGGACTGTTCAGTGTTCATGGTGGTGAAACTGAACCAAACGAAGCACACCACCACATGTGGGTAGCCTTGCAGTTGATAACTCGTTGCTGGGCTTTCCTAGAACCCACGTTTCTGCAGATGAGCGAGTACTTCTAGCCATAACCTGAAAAATGAGAGAAAATAATGCATTAACCGTTTAGCACCGAAGCACAATTGTATAAGTGTTAAAGTAAAAAATTGCAAAGTCAAAATAAATAAGTCAAAAAATTGGTTACAGTGGTTAGTGGTTGATGGGTAAGAAGATAGCCAAATTTTAAAAAATATATTTAAGAATAAGTAAATAATAAACTTCAAGAGACATAAGATATATACTTTACAATTTTAATCATTTAATTTAATAGTAACATCCTTACCGGTTATAAATTTGCATATAAAGAACACACACATATATATATATGATGAATAAAACCACGAAGGAAAAGAAACACAAAGGGGTGCTCAAGCGCTTTCGTCTAATGACATCCTCCTGAGGATGTCATTAGACGAAAGCGCTTGAGCACCCCTTTGTGTTTCTTTTTCCTTCGTGGTTTTATTCATCATAAATACTTTTCACGTGTCACTTTCGTGAAATAATTTCATATATATATATATATATATATATATATATATATATATATATATATATATATATATATATATACTGAATAAATATAATATAATATGAATTAATAATTAATATATATGAATTAATACTTACATGAGATACTATTCCTAAGCTCTTTAAGTTTGAACGAACTTAAAACCGTCCTCCATCAAGTTTAAACTTGAAATGAAGCGGGTAGAAAATGATTAGCCAATTAATTAATTGAAAATGTGAAAATCATAGCGACCTCTTATTATGTACTGAATCGACAGATATTTTGCACAAAATAACTTCACATCTAAAGAAATAAGAGCAGCCATGTGGAGAGCATTTCCAATTATTTTGAAATTTTAGTCCAAATTTTGGACTTGATTTTTTTAATTTTTTTAAACTCGGGTTACTAGAGGTATGAGAACAAGTTCATATAAAAATTAAGGTAAGGCGGAGTATTTGTATAAATGCTACCATTGCATAAATAGAAGTTCCCTGGAAAAAAAAATGTTACCCAAGAATTAAAAATTTTCCGTCAAGTGAAGACACGTATTTACCGAACTTAAAAACAAGTTTAAAACAGGTAATTAATAGCTACAATTTAAAATAATTAACGAATTAATAAGGCGTCATAAAATGAAAAAAAATAAATCAATCAATCATCAGTCATCGACAGCCATTTACCTTTTTTTTTCGTACGCATAAATATCTCCAAAATCAATAAGAGAGAACAGTTTTACTTTTGGAAAAATATTTCAAACTGCTGTGAAGAAAATTAACAATTTCGGATGATGTACGATGATAAATTAAACTCGCAAATGGAAAGATTATCAATGAATCATCTCTGAAAATAAATTAATTTTTCACTTAACACCTTTTGAACATTAATAGAAAAAGATAAGTATATATACATATATATTGGAATCGGTACATCACTAATATGTGTATATATATATATATACAGGGTGGGCCGTAAGTTTCCATACATAGGAAAAATTAAACGTTTGTTTTTATGTTTCAGATACCCTAAGAATATGCGTTTGACGTAAGATCTTGTTTACTGATGAAGCAAATTTTTACGTCAATGGAGAGGTTAATCGGCAAAACATACGTTATTGGAGTAATGCTAACCCTAACTGGCTGAGTCCGACGAAGATGCAAGGTGCCGGTAAAGTGATGGTGTGGGCCGGGATATGGGGTGACAGAATTATTGGACCAATTTTTGTCAGTGGAAATCTTAATGCCGAAAGGTATCTTAACATGTTGCAAGAAGAGATTTTCCCATCCCTGCTAAACGAGGAAGGTAACTTCCCAGTTTACTTCCAGCAAGATGGAGCTCCACCTCATTATGGTCTTCACGTGCGTCGGTATTTGGATCATCAGCAGTTTCCGGATGCTTGGATTGGTCGGCGTGGTCCTGTGGAGTGGCCTCCCAGATCCCCAGATCTCACCCCCCTTGATTTCTATCTTTGGGGGCACTTGAAGGCCATGGTGTATCAGGAAAAGATACGAGACATAAATCATCTAAAGGAACGTATCACCAACGCCATTACAAGCATAACGTCAACTGTGCTAATGCGTGTTCATCAACAGTGGGGAACACGTATTGAAATGTGTTTTCAAAACAATGGCAACCATGTAGAGCATATTATATAAATAAAAATGGTTGTCCATAAAAAAATGTTTATTTTTCCTATGTATGGAAACTTACGGCCCACCCTGTATATATATATATATTAGTGATGTACCGATTCCAAAATTTGGCCGATGCCGATTCCATGTAAAACTGCCGATACCGATGCCGATTCTTTGCCCATATTAAAAACAAATCCATTCCCTTCATAAATTTTACTAATCTAATGTGAAAACGTTCAATTTTCATATTTTTACATTTCATTTTGTTTAAATGTTTATCCTTACCTCACTCCACAGGAGGCCTATACAGCACCAGAATTTGTTACTCACATACCGTAGCTAAATTGATGTTAAAAAGTTTTATTACTCATTACAATGATAAAATAATTTTATTTTAGTTTCATAAATTGAATACGAATATTAAAGTAATTGTTTTTCCTTACATTGAAGGTATTTTCTTTCTTCAACAATATAAATAACGACAAAAATTTTCATTAAAATTTCAAGTTCCTGGTAGCGATGAATTAAAAAAAATGGATATACAATTTGGGTTTATAAAATTATTAAAATACTTAAAATAAAGTCACCATAATAAGATCGTTTAATATATAAATTATAAAGTAGAACTTAATATATAATTATTATCATTATTATTATTATTAATATAGAGTAGGAGATTACAATAGTTTATAGTAGTTAGAGATTAGCTAGTTAGAGAAAATGTAAAAATGTAGGTTCATGGATAAATTTAACTTATTAAGCTTTGCCTTTCTCGTGAATTTAAAATATATTTTATACAAGTATACTTTGAAATTAGCATAAATTATCTTGAAATAGTACGTTTTTGTATGTTCAATTTTCTATAAATATAGATTTTGTTTTGTAATAAAAATTTTAAAATTTCAAAGAATCGGGGAGAGAATCGGCTAAATCTGGTTGATGCCGATGCCGATTAATCGGTGCGCCACTGATATATATATATATATACACAGGGCTATTCAAATTGATTCACCTGATTTCAAATGAGAATATTTTTTAAGGTTACAAATACAGTGATTTGTGATACATCAACCAAAAGAAAAACTGTCCAAATTTTGTCTCTCACCTCATAAATGCTCTATGTGACTTCCCCTAGTTACACGAGCAACGTCGACACGATAGTCGAATTCCTCCCATACTCGCTCCAGCATGTCCGTTGTCACTGACTCTATGGCAGTAACAATGCGAGTTCGGAGCTCATCCAAAGATGTGGGCAACCACGGATGCTCTGAGCACCCGGTGGATCTGTTCTGTAACGTCGACGAAACTCACGCTGCACTGTGACTACCGATTTACAGCTCGAAAACTGCAACACACAAAACGCCTTCTGCTGTGCGGACGCCATTTCACACTGACTGTTTGTTGCTAGGCTAGGCCACGGCGTGACTTTGGAGCCCTCTCGCGGTGATCTTGTAAAACTCGGAGATTTCCTCTTTCATGTGGTGTATGCCCAGTTGATGCACGGTTGATAGATACGGAAGTATTCTCACTTGAAATCGGATGAATCATTTTGAATAGCCCTGTATATATATATATATATATATATATATACACAAACTCAGAATGGTTCCCTGAGAACATTATATGTTAAACACAGACCGTGCATGGAACAAGGAACTCTTCTGGGAAAATTAAATCCACTATAGTCCGAATAAGTAATGGTAAATGACAAATACCATAGTTTTTTTCTTTTTCATGATTTTAGCCCGACGTGGGCCCGACGTGGGCCCACGTCGGGCTAAAATCATGAAAAAGAAAAAAACTATGGTATTTGTCATTTACCATTACTTATTCGGACTATAGTGGATTTAATTTTCCAGAAGAGTTCCTTGTTCCATGCACGGTCTGTGTTTAACATATATATATATATATATATATATATATATATATATATATATATATATATATATATATATTGAACTAAAATACTTATATTTTTTCAGAGTTAATCCTTTTTACACTCGGTTCTGAAGTACAGAGAGCGGTCAGTTTTTAGTGTGTGTGTGTGTGTGTGTGTTAGTGCAACGCTCAGCAGACCTCTAATTCTGGCGTAAACCTTTTAGTATAAATTATACTGTACTGTGTATACTTTTAACTTATATATATATAGTGGACCTAGTTTTAGCCGTTTAAGGTGATAATGATTTCATTGTATGTTAATGATTAATTGATGCAATGACTGATTGTTTATTAATGATAGGCTGGGTTAATAATTTATGATGTAAAGTATCACCAATTGAAAAGTAGCTATTTGAGAAGGACCACCATACTATTGGAAGTGACAGGAATGGCAGCGAGGGTCACCAGCTTGGATTACACCTAAGCAAATTAATGTTAAGGTTATAAAAAGTACCTTATGGTTTTGTAGTTTAATTAAGAAAATATTTATATTAATTTTCACAGTGAAAAAATACAATGGAAAGACACTGACTAGAAAGCTACAATTCTATAACGACCTTTGAAATACACTCGTTTATGTGAGGCTTAATGATATACAAAATGGGACACCTGAAATATGAAACTTAGTGAATACAAAAATAATGCATGTACGTAATAATATAACAAATAGGTTATGTAATATACTGATTAGGGAAGCTACAGATTATGCATAAATGATCACTGAAAGAGGCCTATTAATGAGACAGAAAGCGCGTACGTTTTGGTACACTGAATAGAATACGCGTTTCGGTACACTGAATAGAATAAGTTTCGGTACACTGAATACAATAAGTGGTTATTTGATTAAGTAGGCTAATTAATTGCATGGATGAACATAGAACACTTGTATGGGCCAAATAATAATGGATTGATGACGTGCGTTATGGGATAGGCCTAATGATAGTTGAGGGAATATACACTGTAAATGAATTAGGCCTGCAGTAGAGAACTTATTTATCACACAAATATATAAGTGAACACAGTACCGGATGATGTGAAGTACAGGTTCTGAAGGACACTTGAATTAGGAAAATGGTCTACAGCGTTATTAACGAGAGTCAATTGGAACGTTTAATTACTCACTTTGGGAGTATAGCCTACCGTTCGGCGGTAGGCTAATGTAGGCTTCACAAGAGTACTTAGAATAGGATGTACTTATCTTACCCGGACGATGTAAACTCTGTTGAAGGCGGGTTGACGAGGAACCTATTACCGTAGGCTCGAAGTGTCGTTAATCGTCCTCTGGAAGCTGGTCGCTCACGCATTGGTCGTGTCGTGGATTAGGCCTCTTGCGAAGGAGAAGATATTTGTTGTAGGCTGCGTAGACGTACGCCCGAGTGTTGTTGCTTCTCGAGGTGTAAGAAAGTCTATAAATGATCCTGCAGGCTAGGCCCGGTCGTGGTGGATGGAATGAAGAGGATCTTGTAGGAGTAGGCCCGGCTGTTGATGTTTCTTGGAAGTTTGTTCCGTAAGTCAAGGTATGATGGGCCTAATGGAGTCCCGTAGACGACCGTTCTTCGTAAAGCGGTAAAAGCTGACCAGATGTGGAGTGATTTGGGTTTGTAGCTTTCGCCGTCGAGTCACGCAATGTGTCCACCTTGAGGATGCTTCTCGTAGCGTTGCAACCTTGCCGGTGCTCTCGAGGATGATTGATAACCGGTTGAGCGGTAATGAAGAGACCAAGGGAAATTCCTGATGCCGTCGTGGTTTGCTGCGGCAGTATTGGTAGTTCACTTCCAATGATGCTTCGTTTCTTGAATGTGAATGTTGAAGTGAGCCTTGGTCTTGAGCCGGTTAAAGCTGATGTGGGGTGACAGCGTACAGAGTAGTCTTACGAAATGGACGCGCTAATGAAGTGAGAATGAGTGTGAGTGGGTGCTCGCTTTTATACGTAGTTCCTGTGACGTAGGACTTCGCGCCAAATCTTAACCCTTTAACGCCGAACGTTTTTGTTGGGTTAAGTCTAAATGCGTGTATTTGAAATGGTACGTATTCGACCCAGTCGGCGTTAGAGGGTTAAGACGCCTTGTCCGCGCGCTTTTGTTGAAGATCTTGCGTTCGCGTCTTTTGGGAAGAAACAGACGTTTCCATTGTTTGACTCTTTGCCCACGTGTGTTTTCCAAGACTCTTTGATGATAGCGTGGAAGGAAAGGATTTGTCTGTCTATTTGTTGGTCTATTTCTTGTCGATCCGCTATATATATATATTATAATATATATATATATATATATATATATATATATATATATATATATATATATATATATCTGTGTGTGTAAAACCAGTTATTTTACTAAAGACCTAAAAGTTGTTGGAATTTCCTAATATGCCTGTAACCCTAAATCACAGGCATAACGCATTTCTAACCTAACTTAAATGAATATGCAAAAATTAGCAGTACTACTTTTAATGACACTGTCGCTACCATAAACCTATATATATATATATATATATATTATATATATATATATATATATATATAAGATCACCTCAAGATCAGGGCCCCGAATTAAAGGTAGTTAAAAATAATAAGATCAGAAAAACAATTTATGAGAAACATAAAGGTGGATCGGGCTGGGGGAGATAATTTTCAGGTGATCCATATATATATATATATATATACCTTACATACCTTTTGTAACCTTTGGTTAGCTTCCGCCCAAATTGTTCATTCTGACGAAAGTCAAGCTTTTCACTCCACCTTAGACCTACAGTTTAACGTGGAATCCGAACCACGCCCCACCAGCAGCTCAGCGTCTTAACCACTAGGCCACCCAGGGTACCCATTTATCTATCAACCACTTTCTTTATTGTGTGGAAGGATGAACAGCTGGGTTTTGCTGCGCGCCGGCTACCGTCACCGGGTCTCGAACCCGGGGCCGATGAATTCGTAGTCAGCGACGCTAACCACTACACCACCGAGGCGCATATATTATATATATATAATATATATATACACACATATATATACAGCATATACCCGGTTAGGTTAACTGAATACCCGTTAGGTTAACTGAATGCCCGGTTAGGTCAACTGTATGCCCTTGATGATTGGTTAAGTCGTGAAATTTTCGTTAGTTTTAACAAAATATTTTCGTTATATATTTTCGTAATATTTTCGTTAGTTTTAACAAAAATATCACAACTTAAAATATCACAACTAACGGGTATTCAGTTGACCTAACCGGGCATTTAATTAACCTAACCGGGCATATACTGTGTGTGTGTATATATATATATGTTATATATATATATGTATATATATATATATGTTATATATATATATACACACAAACACATGGATCACCTGAAAATTATCCCCCCAAGCCCGATCCACCTTGTTTCTCATAAATTGTTTTTTATCACAATAAAAATTTTTCTGAGTTATTTTTATCTTCCTTTAAATAAAATAAATTTTGCCACCTAAAGATCAAAGCCCCTAATTTTTTCCCACCTAAAGATCAGGGCCCCCAGACTCATCTGGGGGCCCTGATCTTCAGGTGGTCATATATATATATATATATATGCATATACACACACAGGGCCGCCGAGAGCTGCCCCGGGCCCCGCGAAGGATTGGTATATGGGCCCCCCTGTTTACTCAGTATTTTATTATGAATGTTTTTTGCGTACATAAGCAAACTGATTATATGTCCAAGTCACTATTCAAAACATACAGTATGAATAAACAACTCAGAAGAAAATTACTATTTTATTTTTCGAATCAATTATATTAATTCTATCGCCATACAATTTACAAATGCAGTACCAGTCCATGCAGGCAAGACAATTGTTTACTGCAAGATTTTCATAATTAGAAGTGTACTTTCTTTGCCTTCTCTCTAGCAAAGTGGTAAATCATTCTGATGAAATTTAAAGTACGGGCTAACTGGCTTTCAATTACAATGTTCCCAGATCTGTTCGTCGGTCTTGGGCATTGGTGGACCGCAGATATTTTATCTGTTTCAGTTTGACTTTGATAATCTCTCTAAAATGTATGTTCATTAATTATATTTACTCTGTTATTTAATTAAATGCTTTATTAATAATTTTAGATTTTATCCCCCCCTCTTTCCGGGCCCAGGGGATTTTTCCACGGTATCCCCAGCCTCTCGGTGGGCCTGCACGCGCGCGCGCGCACACATACATACATGATCTTTGTATAGAATTTTGTCGGAAGAATTTCCGGCAGAGGCTTCTCCCACCGTGAAATTTGGGGGAGGATTTCTGCTCGCTGTGAAAGAGTGGGGGGAGGGGGGAGATGAGGCGCATGGATCTCGCGTTGTATAATTATTAAATAACTTATTCTCGAATTTATTTATTGTGTAGGAAAATATTTTCCACAGTTATCGATTATTTATCGATTAATAATATCTATAACATTTTTGCTCTACGTACCTATTTTTTAGCGTTCCATTTAATTCGATTAACTGCTTTTTCCGGGCCCCCGGATTTATCCCGGCTTCTCCGCCCTCACGGCAGCCCTGTATATATACAGTATATATACAAGGTGTTTATAAAGTCCCTATCTATTTCAGTGAAAGCGTAGCAAAAAGGGTAAAATTCAATAAGAATATAATAGAAGGCATACATTTAATGAATACTTAAGCCATGAACACCATCACTATCTCTACAGAGTTCGAATCTGTCAGCAGCATTGAGGAACACATTTTGGAGCATGACAGGGGTTATTTTTGTAATTGCTGTTACGATACGAGCAGGTTTGGTTTGATAAAGCCCCATGCAAAGAAATCTAAGGGCGTTAGGTCAGGAGATCGAGCCGTCCAGGGCCTGTTGCCCACGTCCGATCCACGATTTGGAAATCGTACATTTAGGTACTCCCGAACAATGTTTGCGTAATGACAAGGTGCCCCATCTTGTTGAAAGACCATGGTGTTTAAAATGCCATCTGAATGAAGCTGGACATTTACGTGCTCGTATCGTAACAGCAGTTACAAAACTAACCCCAGTCATGCTCCAAAATGTGTTCCGCAATGCTGCTGACAGATTCGAACTCTGTAGAGATATTGATGGTGTTCATGTAGAATCATATGCTTAAGTATTCATTAAATGTATGCCTTCTATTATATTCTCATTGAATTTTACCCTTTTTGCTACGTTTTCATTGAAATAGATAGGGACTTTATAAACACCCTGTGTGTATATATATATATATATATATATATGCATGCGCCTCGGTGGTGTAGTGGTTAGCGTCGCTGACTCCGAAACCATCGGTCCCGGGATCGAGACCCGGTGGCGGCAGAAGATGCGCAACAAAACCCAGCTGTTCATCCTTCCACACAATAAAGAAAGTGGTTGGTAGGTAAATGGGTACTCTAGGTAGCCTAGTGGTTAAAACACTGGGCTGCTGGTGGGGCGTGGTTCGGATTCCACGTTAAACTGTAGATCTAAGATGGAGTGAAAAGCTTGATAAAACAATTCTGGCGGAAGCAAACCAAAGGTTATCAATACATGTATATCAGGACATCCCATAAGTAATGTCGTTTTTTAGATCGGAATTTGAAGGACAAAAAAAAACTCAACTGAAAGTTTTTAATGTAGTATATATTTTCCAGCGGAATCAATGACACTCTGCCAACGTCCTACAAGCTTTTCAATGCCATGTTTATAAAATTCAGGTAGTTTTGAGGTAAAAAACGTACAAAGACTGGTGTGCAGGTCATCTAAAGAAGTATACTGTGTCTCGTCAAGATAGTTTTGCAGACTCCTGAAGAGATGATAATCTGAAGGCGCAAGGTCTGGAGGATGTGGAAGTTTTTCCCACCCAAGCTCCTCAATTTTTGCAGAAGTGATCCGAGCGGTATGAGGAGGTGCGTTGTCGTGGTAGAACACGATTCCTTTCCGATTAACCAAAGAAGGTCTCTTTCCTTTTAGTGCAGTGTTCAATCGATCCAGCTGTTGACAGTAGACTTGAGCGGTGATTGTTTGGTTGTGTGGTAAGGTTTCAAAGTGTATTACACCACCTTTATCCCACCAAACACTAAGCAACACCTTCCGAGGGTGAAGATTTGGTTTTGGCTGTGGTGTCGCTGGTTATCCGGTACAAACCCACTGTCGACGGCGCTTAACATTCTGGTACAGTATCCACTTTTCATCACCAGTCACTAAACGGTGCAAAAACGGATCTTGGAGTTCACGGGAATGAAGAGCTGTGCTAATGTGTACCCGCACCCTCAGATTGTCGACCGACAATTCATGTTGCACCCATTTTCCTAACTTAGGCACTTTCCCGAGTTGTTGCAAATGTCGATGGATGGTGGACGGGGATGAATTGAGTTTCTGGGCCAATTCTTCGACAGTTGTTGAACAGTCTTCTTCAAGTGCGGCTAACAGCAGGTCATCATCAAACTCAGCAGGGCGTCCAGAGCGTGCTGCATCTGTCAAACAGCAGTCACCATTCCTAAACTTTTGAAACCATCTTTGACATTTCCTCACACGCAGAATATCGTTGCCATAAACGTCCCTGAATGTTTCGCGTTGCTTCAGTAGCACTATTCCCTTTTTTGAACTCGTAAAGCATTATATGCCTGATATGCTCTTCTGATACCGCCATGTTTATGAGGGGTTCACATAAAGCAAAACACACGTCTTCACTGGTCAAGGTCTGTAAAGTATGTAGCTAAACACGATAGATCTCCTCTTAGATATAACCTTCGGAAAATTTATGCTTAAACCGAGTAGGACTAGTTTAAACTTAATCTATCGTAAAAAACGACATTACTTATGGGATGACCTGATAAATGCAAAAAACTTCTTTTTTCTACGTGAAGGTCAAAATATGATGATTAAAACCCATCCCTTTTTCATTCGTTTTTCCGTTTACAATTTCTGTATAATAAACAGCAGTGTAATAATCACTGTAATAATAAATTTATAATTTCTGTAATAAATAATAATGCGATATTAAATGTCATAAATTTAATAATGTAATAATTATGTGAAAAACAATAGAATGTGTATGTATAGAACAAGAAAATAGTTTTAAATTTGTGCGAATGTATTTATAGGCGGGTCCCTTTAAAAAATGCCCTTCCAGTGTCGGGAGAACGAGATCTAACCTAGGTGCGAATTTCTTAATGGTCCCTGGACTGTTTTCCCTTCTTGTTTTTGGTTCATTCGTTTTTCTGTATCCACCCGAAGAGGATGCCAGTGGGCATCGAAACTGTTGTGGAAATAAACTCTGTCTATTAGAGTGGGTTTCAATTATCAAAGGTAATATATATTATATATATAATATATATATATATATATATATATTATATATATATATATATATATATATTATATATATATATTATTATATATATACTCCAAATCTCCGCTCCGTAATAAAATAATTTAAACAAATTTGCAATATGATCCCAATAAGGGTACTCGAACATTAGGGGGGGGGGGGGGAATCCTATTACATTTCGAGGGGTCTCGAAATGTTGTAAACAAATTTTGACATCGACAATGCCATTTTTTTTATGACATTACAAACATTCGTTCTTTTTACAGCGAAAAGAATGTGCCATTTGCCGACGTTTTAGGCCATATACACTATTTCACCAGAATATTTGTGTTTGTTTCGAAATGTAGCAAAATGCTATTTATTTATTTATTGATATAATTTTTACTTTTTCCATTTCTTCCAAAAATTTCAATTGAAATTTGTCTATTTTTGATTCGTGTTCGATATTTGCATGCAGTTAAAAGCTTTCCTATAAAAACCTTCCATGTGTTAACGCAGTATATATATATATATATATATATATATATATATATATATACTGTATATATTATATATATATATATGATGGACCGGATATCCGCATCATTTTTAACATCCGCATCCTCACTTCTGACTGCGGATGTTATGCGGATATTACCTCTAATAAATTATGCAATTTACGATTAAATTAGCTTATAAAGTAGCTTATTAGGCCCAGTCACGCACATTTCATGTAATTATTAATGAACAAACAAATATATAAACCTGAAAATATAAATAGCTGGTAACACAGAAAATTGAATGAAACTTGTTTCATTCAATTTTCTGTGGCTGAAACTTTTGAGAAAGTTATTATTTTTACCATAATGAAAACATTAATAGTAATTTTAATTCTTATGCATTGCCTGCCATAATAGTAATTAGTGATGGGACGATACCAAAATTTTTAACGATTCCGATTCCGATACCACTAAAAAGTCTCGATTCCGATACGATTCTCGATTCCGATTCCGATTTTCAATATTTTTAAATATAATTCTATACTTATTTTTCTGGAAATTGTCATATTTTACTCTGGTAAGATTAACTATTTACATTATGAGTATGGTAATATAAATTATAATAGATTGGTTTAAAAAAAAATCAACTGTAAGTTGTAACAATTCATTTTAATCTTCTTGATTACACATCATGGATATACATGTTTTAATGTATAGCTACAATACAATAAAAATAAAATTTGTTATCCTCTTTCATTTAAATTTTAAAGTTTACATTGCAAAACTGGTTCAATTAAAAGTTAAAGAATCGTTTTAAGAATCGGAAATCATGGTACAATTCTCTCGATTCCGATTCCTGAAAATGCTCGATTCTTCCGATTCTCGATTCCGATTCCGATTAATCGTCCCATCACTAATAGTAATATCACGAAATTTGAAAAATTATGTCATATATTCATAATTCTATATTATATTGATAGATTAACTAAATATCCGCATCCGCGGATATTGAAATTAAAAATCCCCATCCCCAGATGTTGAAAAACTGACATCCGGTCCACCACTATATATACACACAGTATATGGTGCAGTTACGCCTGTACAGTGTACACCCAATCAGGGTACGCGCAGCTGACAGCATCATTGCCATTTATGTAGAAAATCAATGCATCAACGGACTATAGTAGCTCATTGCCAATTGAAGAAAAGTTAGATTTGCTTATATTAAAAATAGTGGTCCTATTCATAATTCCTTTTAGAATGATTACTCTGCAGCGTTTTAATATTTCAAATTTTAACCCGAATTAAACCTTTTATCGTGCACGCGCACGCGCACACACACACACACACACACACACACTATATATATATATATGTGTATATATACACGCGAAGGGCTACGTAGTGGCCGATGTCGTAACACCGCTTCTCGGAGATCAGCGAAGTTAAGCGACATTGGGTCTGGGTAGTAGTTGGATGGGAGACCGTCCTCCGAGTCCAGATTATGTAGCGATCCCTGGTCGGATCACGTAAAGCTGTAGGTCTCCTCCGTCATATGACCTCAGATGTTGCGAAGGAGGTTAAACAACCCAATTAAAAAAAAAATATACACGCGAAGTGCATAAAGTGTTTTCACGTTTCACTAATCGTCCTCTGCTCACGTGATGATGATGATGATGAATGATCTTTTGAAAGAAACATTCCCGCAACTATCGATGCCTTTGTTCCCAGAATCTGCTTATAACGTCTAAAAATAAGACAAAAAAAAGGTCCTTCCATCCTTCGTAAATAAAAGAAAAGGTTAACCGGAATTACAATTCATTTGGCCGAATGGTTGTCGTGCTACGACCAAAGGATTAAACCAAGTCGTAAAAAGGTAAAATTTCAAATTATATATATCTAATTCATTTTAATTTACGTTATTTTCTGGCAATAAATAAATAAATAAATAAATAAATAAAAATCAGGCTTTCATTTTATATATATATTAAGTTATTAAGTTTGATGGAACATTCGTGTCAAATGTAACAAAAAATTCTGTGTTGAAGTTTTAATTAATTTTTTGTCGGTGTAAAAATGGAATGAAAAATAAATCGTGTATTTCATTTAAAAGGTTGTGTGTGTGTGTATATATATATATATATATATATGGTGTATGATAAAGTAACTCTATTATAAAATTCGTATAACTTCCCTATTTCTTACTCAATCTTAATGAAACAAACTGTAAATTATTTAGTATTTACTGAGATTTTCATTCACAAACATTCGCATGCACTTTACACTTCCACATATGCTCCTGCATTATCACAACATATCCTTCGACGAACAGGTATGTTGTCCACTGCTGCTCGTAACGTGCGTTCATTGTTGAAAACATAGTTAATTCTTTCCCCCAGTTCGGGATGTTATATAGCCGTTTATATATATGTTACAGTCAAAGTGTGTAACCAGCCGTTTCGCGTAATGACTGAAACTTTTAGTCAAATCGCGAAATGGCTGTTTCACTTGGTCATTTCGCGAAATGACTAAAAACTTCAGCCATTACGCGAAATGGCTGAAATTCCACCTTGGTCATTTCGTGAAATGGCTAAAATGACTTTTGTCATGAATTCATAGAAATAACAAACATCACAATAGAATTGGAAACCTTTATTTAACTAACTAAATCTGCTAAAACATACATAAATCCACAGGTCTGTTCATATAAGTGAGAAACACACTTCAAATACACATTTGAACACATTTGAATTTTCAATATAGAGGTTTTCAAATACTAACCGGGCCTTCAATGTTGTTCCGATGTCCGCCTTTGAAGGCCCGGTTAGGTCAACTGTATGCCCTTGACAATTGGTTGGGTTAAGTCGTGTTATTTTCGCTAAAACTAACGAAAATAACACAACTTAACCTAACCAATTGTCAAGGGCATACAGTTGACCTAACCGGGCATACAGTTGACCTAACCGGGCAAATGATCTTGTACGAAATGACCAAGGTGGAATTTCAGCCATTTCGCGTAATGGCTGAAGATTTTAGTCATTTCGCGAAATGACCAAGTGAAACAGCCATTACGCGAAATGGCTGGTTACACACTTTGACTGTAATATATATATATATATATATATATATATATATATATATATATATATATAATATTTAGGAGAAATCCAATGACAAGGAGAAATGTAAATGCCATGAAAAGTCTTCTTTATTGCGCAACGTTTCGAGCAATACGCTCATCTTCAGGCTGTTTAATAACAATGTGAAATTAAAATCAATATTGAATGAAAAACAAACAGAAAATTTCTATAACCTATTCGTAAAGACAAATTTTAAAAGACTGAGAAAAGAGGGTTAAATTCTAAGTTATACAGATTTACATATAAAATTAAGAAGTTATTTTTAAATACATGTAGTAAATGTGAAATTAATACACTGGAAAAATTACCAATAGTACACTGGAACAATGGAGCTATCTACCTTACACTGCAGTATCCGAGGCCGACTAATTTGAGCAGAGGAGACGGGAAAACGAGAGATGGCGAGGGAGATAGGGGAAGGAGGGATTATAAGGAATTGGGGAAGGAGGAGGGATCATAGCAATTGAGAGGGACGGCGATGAGTCAACATTCAGACTAGGGGACAATGCTTTAATGAAAAGGGATTCTAAAATTCTTAGTGAGTTGGGACAAGTATTACAACCAAGAATTTTAAAATTGTCTAAAGTGACATCAATTTTACATTTATGCTGTGTTCACGAATACTGGAGGCTTCCTTAGTTTTTAAAATTTTACCTGTTCGGCCACTTATTCCCATATGCGAATAAAATCTAGCCCTGAGAGAGCGAACAGTGCTGCCGATGTAATTCCCAAGGAGACACCTAGGGCAGGTAAATAAATATACAACACCGCTACGCAACGAGTCAGGGGTTCGATCCTTCGCTGAGAAAAAGCTACCTAAAGACGTTTTATTAATAAATATGATGCGGAAATCAGTATGATAAAAAAATTTCCTTAACAATTTTGTAAATTTAAGCTTAAATTCCTTATTCAAGGACCCATTTCAGGTACCAAGAAATATTTTATATCCTTCGGCACTGTAATACATGGAAGTTGAGGGCTATAAACATTATTTAAGAAGGATCTAATTAGTTTGTCTACATATTGAACAGGAAAACTATTATTAGTAAAGTATGATCTTAGATTATTAAATTCATCATTAAGTAAGGTAAAATTAGAGGTCAAATTATATCCTCTGAACAGGAGAGTTTTAATACAAGACATCTTATAGTTGAAATCAGTAAAACTAAAAAAATTCATGCCCAAACCAGTGAAAGTGGGTTTCCTATAAACTGATGTAGTAATAGAATCACCGTTTTTCGAAATTAAAAGATCTAAGAAGGGGAGGGAGCCATTTTGCTCAGTTTCCATTGTATACGTTATATTGGGGTGCAAAGAATTTAGGAAGTTAAAGAATTGTTGCGCTTGTACCGCATTATCAAAGACTGCTATCGAATCATCAACGAAGCGTCGATAGAAAATTGGCTTGAGATGAGTGGGAGATTGTCTAAAAATTACACTTTCTAAATGAGTCATAAAAAAGTCAGCTGCTAACGGTCCGACTGGTGATCCCATCCCTACCCCATCAATTTGTTGGTAAACCTTATTGTTGAAAGTGAAATAGCATTGTTTGAAGACCAATTCTAAAAGTTCCTTCAAATGAGACAATGAAAAACCATGAAAATTATCAACTGAGCTAAAAACCCTATCTAAAATAATGGCAATAGTTTCAGATACAGGTACATTTGTGAAAAGTGACTTTACATCAAAACTGACAAAAAACTTTTTTGAATCGAAGTTTTTACCCAGGAGTTCTTTTTGGAATTCAAACGAGTTATTTATAGTGTAAACATTTTTCGCAAAGGGGACAGGAGACGAACAACAAATTTTGCCAATTGAAAGGTGGGTAAGTTATACGAAGCTAAAATAGGACGGAGAGGTGTTCAGTTTATATTTGGCAGAACAGGAGATTGTTGTGACTAGACCAGACAAGGGTAACGGAGTGGTTATTTTGAATAAATCGGACTACATAAACAAAACTAATGAAATCCTAAGTGATCTTACTAAATTCAAACAAATTCTAGAACCTGTAAATAAAGTCATTGTAAGGTTAGAAGACCAGGTTAATAGATTTCTGTCACGACTAAAGTCCTTAAAGATAATAAAAAATGATACTTACTCTCAGTTGTTCGCATCTGGTGCTAATCTTGCTCAATTATACTGTCTGCCTAAAATCCATAAAGCTGGAACACCTCTCCGTCCTATTTTAGCTTCGTATAACTTACCCACCTTTCAATTGGCAAAATTTGTTGTTCGTCTCCTGTCCCCCTTTGCGAAAAATGTTACACTATAAATAACTCGTTTGAATTCCAAAAAGAACTCCTGGGTAAAAACTTCGATTCAAAAAAGTTTTTTGTCAGTTTTGATGTAAAGTCACTTTTCACAAATGTACCTGTATCTGAAACTATTGCCATTATTTTAGATAGGGTTTTTAGCTCAGTTGATAATTTTCATGGTTTTTCATTGTCTCATTTGAAGGAACTTTTAGAATTGGTCTTCAAACAATGCTATTTCACTTTCAACAATAAGGTTTACCAACAAATTGATGGGGTAGGGATGGGATCACCAGTCGGACCGTTAGCAGCTGACTTTTTTATGACTCATTTAGAAAGTGTAATTTTTAGACAATCTCCCACTCATCTCAAGCCAATTTTCTATCGACGCTTCGTTGATGATTCGATAGCAGTCTTTGATAATGCGGTACAAGCGCAACAATTCTTTAACTTCCTAAATTCTTTGCACCCCAATATAACGTATACAATGGAAACTGAGCAAAATGGCTCCCTCCCCTTCTTAGATCTTTTAATTTCGAAAAACGGTGATTCTATTACTACATCAGTTTATAGGAAACCCACTTTCACTGGTTTGGGCATGAATTTTTTTAGTTTTACTGATTTCAACTATAAGATGTCTTGTATTAAAACTCTCCTGTTCAGAGGATATAATTTGACCTCTAATTTTACCTTACTTAATGATGAATTTAATAATCTAAGATCATACTTTACTAATAATAGTTTTCCTGTTCAATATGTAGACAAACTAATTAGATCCTTCTTAAATAATGTTTATAGCCCTCAACTTCCATGTATTACAGTGCCGAAGGATATAAAATATTTCTTGGTACCTGAAATGGGTCCTTTGAATAAGGAATTTAAGCTTAAATTTACAAAATTGTTAAGGAAATTTTTTTATCATACTGATTTCCGCATCATATTTATTAATAAAACGTCTTTAGGTAGCTTTTTCTCAGCGAAGGATCGAACCCCTGACTCGTTGCGTAGCGGTGTTGTATATTTATTTACCTGCCCTAGGTGTCTCCTTGGGAATTACATCGGCAGCACTGTTCGCTCTCTCAGGGCTAGATTTTATTCGCATATGGGAATAAGTGGCCGAACAGGTAAAATTTTAAAAACTAAGGAAGCCTCGATACGTGAACACAGCATCAAATGCAAAATTGATGT
This sequence comes from Bathynomus jamesi, assembly GCA_023014485.1. Lineage (NCBI taxonomy): Eukaryota > Metazoa > Arthropoda > Malacostraca > Isopoda > Cirolanidae > Bathynomus > Bathynomus jamesi. The sequence continues at coordinate 90,003 of JAJOZX010003711.1, read as the reverse complement.
CACTTTAGACAATTTTAAAATTCTTGGTTGTAATACTTGTCCCAACTCACTAAGAATTTTAGAATCCTTTTCATTAAAGCATTGTCCCCTAGTCTGAATGTTGACTCATCGTCCGTCCCTCTCAATTGCTATGATCCCTCCTCCTTCCCCAATTCCTTATAATCCCTCCTTCCCCATCTCCCTCGCCATCTTTCTGTCCCGTTCTTGTCGCTCAATTAGTCGCCTCGGATACTGCAGTGTAAGGTAGATAGCTCCATTGTTCCAGTGTACTATTGGTAATTTTTCCAGTGTATTAATTTCACATTTACTACATGTATTTAAAAATAACTTCTTAATTTTGATATGTAAATCTGTATAACTTAGAATTAACCCTCTTTTCTCAGTCTTTTAAAATTTGTCTTTACGAATAGGTTATAGAAATTTCTGTTTGTTTTTCATTCAATATTGATTTTAATTTCACATTGTTATTAAACAGCCTGAAGATGAGCGTATTGCTCGAAACGTTGCGCAATAAAGAAGACTTTTCATGGCATTTACATTTCTCCTTGTCATTGGATTTCTCCTAAATATTAAATTGAAGCTCTGTAGAAGCAACCCGCATATTATATATATATATATATATATATATATTATATTATATATATATATACACAGGGTGTCCGAGAATTATCTGTACAAGTTTTGGCTGTTATTAAAAGTCAACCATGAAGTGTAGAAATTCCAGTGTTGTCCCATTTTACAGAGAATCTCATTTAGTTTTTTTCTGATACCAAGTTTTGACAAGTTTTTTAGAAATTCCAGTGTGTCCGAAAAGCATCTGTACAATTTCATCTTTTAATAAAATTCTTGATAACACACGTAAAATTCTTAAACAAGATTATTTAGAATCTGTATTTTCAAAAGTCTTTTATTAAAGTAACGTTGTTACAAATTCGATATGTGCACCATCAGTGATTCGCAAAACATCCAATCGATAATCCAAATGTTGCCATGTACGCTGCAGCATATCCACATCAATTCGCTCAATAGCAGCTGTGATTCTTGCTTTTAAATCATCAATGTCTGTCACCCGCGTACAAAAAGAAAAAACTTGTCAAAACTTGTTATCAGAAAACACTTAATGAGTTTCTCTGTAAAATGGGACAACACTGGAATTTCTACACTTCATGTTGACTTTTAATAACAGCCAAATTGTACAGATAATTCTCGGACACCCGGTATATATATATAATATATATATATTATATACAGGGTGGGCGGAAAGTAGCTCCCTATTTTGGATTGGTAAAAAAATATGTATATTATCCATTTATTTCAGAAGAAATAATATGAAAAGGTAGGCATACATGGTAGGTTTTCTCTAAAATTTAATGTGGGCTCCACTCTTTCCACCAGCTTCTGGAGCCGCCCAGGAATGGCGTCCACTGACTTTAGCAGAACTCCGGCGGGATGGAGGACATGACTTCCGAATTCGGTCCTCCAGTTCTTCCAATGTCCTCGGTTTGGTGCGGTAGACTTCTTCCTTTACCCACCCCCAAAGAAAGAAGTCGCACGGTTACCGCTGAAAAACGGCAGAATCGTTCAGTGTAACGGTGTGGTGTGGTATGACCTCAGATCAGGTTGTGGGCCCGTTCCTTCTGCGCAACACCATGAATGCTGAGCGGTACCTTGCTATGTTGCGAAACGAGGTCTGGCCGGTTGTCAGCACATGGGAGAACATCGACGATCTGATATTTATGCAAGATGGCGCCCTCCGCACTTCGCTCTTGTTGTCCGTGAGTGGCTGGATGCCCACTTCCTGGGCGTTGGATGGGTCGTCGTGGTCCACATCAATGGCCAGCCAGGAGCCCCGACTTGACACCGTGCGACTTCTTTCTTTAGGGTGGGTAAAGGAAGAAGTCTACCGCACCAAACCGAGGACATTGGAAGAACTGGAGGACCGAATTCGGGAAGTCATGTCCTCCATCCCGCCGGAGTTCCTGCTAAAGTCAGTGGACGCCATTCCTGGGCGGCTCCAGAAGCTGGTGGAAAGAGTTGGAGCCCACATTGAATTTTAGAGAAAACCTACCATGTATGCCTACCTTTTCATATTATTTCTTCTGAAATAAATAGATAATATACGTATTTTTTTACCAATCCAAAATAGGGAGCTACTTTCCGCCCACCCTGTATATATATATATATATATATATATATCCGTCACTTGTTTTTCTACATCTAGGTTATCCTATATACTAGGGCATGGTTCTGATTAGTAAGTTAATCACTATTTCGAATTTAATCATTATTAATCAATTTATAAACTGTCTAATCCGCCCATGCCTGATTTCTTGAACTAAAGCGAACTAAATGTTTGAGCAAAGTGGGTTCTTCGGTCTTATCTCACGCACAGAAAAATAAAGCTCATTCTTACTCTTTTCAGAAGTATTTAATTTTTAATCCTTTGTGATCAGTTAATCATTGATTAATTAGAAAATTTCAGCATTCAGCACTTTTTCCGAAAAATTATTAATTAACCATGCCCTATTATATACGTGTTACCCGTAGTAGGTGTCGGTTCCCACTAGGTTGGAAATCAGCTGTTTACTTTTTCTTGTAGAAAACAAACCAATACGCAAAACATATCTTCTATTTTCCTTATAAGGAACCCTGGCATAGCGCAACCTAAAGGGAAGTTTTTCGTTCATACATGTCTTTGTTTACATTTTGGAGGCAGACAATAGGTCCAGCAACTCTGAAACTTGCCACGGCAGCAGATGCAGCCGGTTGTTCATAGTCAAACCCAATAAACACAACGGGTTTGTTATATGCGACTACCGTTATTTTCTCGACGTGACATCTAATTGACAAGCTTTGGGGTGGTTTAAATTGTTCGGTTAGGCTTAGTTACGTTTGGTCAAGTTAGTTTATTAGTGTATTGATAGGGTCCCTACCGTTATTTTCTCGACGTGACATCTAATTGACAAGCTTTGGGATGGTTTAATTGTTCGGTTAGGCTTAGTTACGTTTGGTCAAGTTAGTTTATTAGAGTGTTGAAAAGGTCCCTAACATTTTCGTCGACAAGACTGTTCCCTTTCTTCAGTTCATCGACGAACATTATATGCAGTATTGATGAGTGTTGTTCTTACCGACGAAACTTTTTGTTTTAAATTATTGGAAAAATGCTCTCTCCTTTACGAGAAACATAAATTATACCAGCATTTGAATAACAGTCGATTCTAACGATTCCATACAAAAAAAGAGAGAGATTAACCAGCTAGAAGAAATACAAAAAAAACTTTACTGCAAAAAATAAATGGGCTCAAAGAATTAGATTACCGCAGGGAAAAGCTAAAAGCAGTCTCTGAATGCCGAAATAAAATCCAAAACCTTACAAATTGATGTAGAAAACAGGAAAGGAAGGACTTGGTAAATACCAAAACTAAATGTCAGTACAAGGAAAACCTTTAACAAGAATAATTTTGTAGTTAGAGAGCCAAGATTGTTCAACAAACTTTCAACAACTCGCGTAGAAATTTTTTTCAAAATATAAATTTCACCCTAAAAAAATAAATAAAAATTGCACATTTTAATAGGAAAAAACACTAATATTTTTTATGAAAAATGTATATATTTTTTGCAAAATTTACTAATAGTTGTAGTGTCAAAAAAGTGTATTTTCTATTTTCTAAATGTAAAACTTTTAAATGCAAATATACATTGTTTCGCCTAAAGTTTTAACTTGCTAAAATTATAATGTAAAGAAAAACTATCCAATTTGCCAAACAAATCCACACTCAGAATGCCATAGCGAGAATACTCGGTGTGTATTGTGGTGGATATCTCGAGAAGAGCGGTTCGAATCCGGTAAGGAAAAAAGATATATATATTGTACATGTATGTATTTCTCTCTTTCTCTCTCTCTCTATATATATAATATATATATATATATAATATATATATATATATATGGACCCAGTTATCCACAAAGGGTTCACCCTTTATGGACGACTGGGTCAAATAAGTACCGTTTCAAATGCATGCATTCAAATTTAACCCTACAAAAACTCTCGCCATTAAAGTATTAATTAAAGGGTTAAATAAGTTTTTTTTAATATAAAACTGAAATTTCAAAAAATTCAGACTTCATGTCGTAGATCTGAACATGAACATCATATTTCTGTGTCTGCTTTTAAAATTCTGAGTATCTGTCCTTTATTCTCTTTTTGTTTTGCTTATTTCTATCTTGTTTTGCACATCAACATTCACGTCGTCAGTCATGGTTATTCCTAAGTGTCCTTTGTTTTTGCATCTGTCATGGCAACCATCATGCTAAAGTGTTACAGAAAAAACGGAATTTCAGGGAAAGAGACCGTCTATAGGAGGTAGGGATCCTAGGAGGCAGTGGAGACTGTATAATTTAGGGGATGCAATGTTGCAAAAGGAAAGGGGAGGAAGAAGAGTTATTCACGGACACAAGCTCGCAGTTACAAGTGTAATTTCCTCAGCCTTAGCGCCACCATACTACTATGTCATGATTCTTTGCATTATTTTCCCAGCTATTTATTATATACATTCACTTCCTTTAGCTGATGAGTTGATTGACATTAATGTCATCGGCATAAAGAATTTAATGAGTATAAAGTAATATGATTGGACGATGGTTTTATTATAGTATTACATTATATATATATATATATATATATATATATATATATTATATATATATATATATATATGGTCACTATTGTATCAATATTTGAAATATATCCATTATATAGGCATACGATAATCAGTTAATTAGAAAATTATAAAGAAACCTATATGTATCTGCGATTTTCTGTCGTTGTTTTTGTGATTGGAAGGTCCAATCACACCTTTTTCCTTTAGAGAATTTCACTATATTAATGATCTTCCTCATTTTCTCTCAGCCATTCATGACCGTCTTACAATTTTGTTGAGAAAGTTTCTCATTTTCCTCCTCATTACAACATTTTCTTTTTTTAATAGATGACAAAGCTAGAATAATTTCAGTACCCCAAAATTATCGAGTTTAACCGAAATTGGTATGAAATAAGCTCCGATCCGTTAGTTAAAACTACAATACATCACTTCGTTAGTTTTTAAAAGTAAGAAGTAAAAAACATTCCTTATTTTCAAAACTATCGAAGTAACGTTTAGTTATACTTAATAATGGGTAGGAACTTATTTGTCACCATTTCGGAGGTAAAGAACAGATTTACAGGTTTTACGTACAACCTGAATCCTCAAACGTGGAAAATATATATACAGGGCGTCCCAAAAAATGTATACACACTTTAAATAATTATAAAGGCAGTGTTTATTAAAATACATTTCATTTTCAAAATGTAATAGAATCTACAGACATTATTTAATTGTTTTGTCAACGCCTGTTTTCAAACTGACGTCCGTTCTGGTCCAGGCACTGCTGATAACGCGAAGCAATGGAATCGCAAACATCACGAAACATTTCGTTTGGTATTTGTGTGCATTCTCGTTCAATGGCTGCTCTCAATTCAGCGACTGTTGCAGGTTTTATAGCGTAGACTTTGTCTTTTAAGTATCCCCATAAAAAAAGTCCAGTGGTGTGAGGTCTGGTGAACGCGGAGGGTATTCTACGAAACCCCTTCGTCCAATCCACATCCACATCGTGCCAAGTACCACTCGCAATACTCCACTCTTCGGTCCGGATCATCATCATCTTCATTAATAGCATGGACTAATCTTGGAATGTAACTTTTCCATTGACAGCGCTTCAAAATGCGTTGGACAGACGATTCTGAAATTCCTACCTCACGACTCGCTTGCCGCACAGATTTTCTTGTACTTTGGTGATACGTTTCCAGTACTCTTCTTGCTTTGTGGGGCTTGTCGATGTCCGTGGTCTTCCGGAACGCTTCTTGTGGACATTCTGAACAGTTCCATCGGCTTCAAACTTATCTCTAATTCGAGTGATGGTAAGTCGCGTTGGTGGATCTGTTTGAAACTCCCTCCTAAACTGTCTTTGCACTTCAACTGCGTTTTTCACACTTCCAGTAGCATTTTAGAATGAATTTCCTTTGTTCAAAGCTTAGTCTGACTGCCATTATTAATTCTAATGGGTTTAACTTGGAAAGAAAGAAACATCAATTGAGCTATCAGCTGTTAAAGTGTGTATACATTTTTTTGGGACGCCCTGTATATATATATATATATATATATATATATATATATATATATATATATATATATATATATATATATATATATATGAAATAAAAATATTATCGTATCTATAAACATGTTTAAAAATCGATTAGACGCATATGTTGATAGATTGGGTGTAGTTTAAGGTAGTAAAATTAAGGCTTTGTGGTGATAGATCCCACAGCTCAACACAAGTGTTGTGGGATATAGGGAGGCATCATCTTGGGTTAGGGGATACTCTCTGTCCTTACACACCCATTTAAAGAGATTCCTCTGCCGAGCGTGCCCCCATAGTACTGTGAGGTATTGAAAAACTCATGATCTTCACTTGCCCCACAAACACCTTGAAATGGAGACCCCAAATGGGTGCACACACATTTCTACATTACTGTACAGTCTTTACAGCCACACCTACACTTTTCCTCCTAAGTATATATTGTAATGTATATGGTTGCAAATTTTGACTTGGTCCGCAATCGATATGGACCGTGACTTATTTTTCGTTGGCAAGGTACTAGTATTGATGGATATCGTAATGAAATTGACTGGATTTTTTGGATCTGATATATTTGCATGTCGGTTATAAATAGATATAGAGTGTAACATATTTGTGGATAGTATCTATTAGGACTTGATCCTCTGGATCCAGAGATTCTATCTCTTTAGTTTTAAATCGATAATAATTAATTAGTTTTTAATTGATAATTATTTAGTTTGCAAAAATTGGTCGTTGCGAATGTACAGGCAGTTGTTACAATAAATTTCTTATGTTCTTGTGGTTCGGAACCCACGTAAAATTGTAGGTCCCCTCCGCCACCACGGAGGACATACACAATAGACAATTACGAACACAGTTAAGTAGACCAGCCATGAGTGGATCCTAGGGTCTTTGTTGGTCTGAAACATTATAACATTACATTATAACATTATAAACCCATTAGGCAAATACATTATTATCAGAGAACAAAACACTATTTCGCTTTACGGTAAACACAAAGTATCGTGTTCGCCCGATACATATCGAATATCTTAATTACAGTATATCATTATTAACTTGTTATATCTCATTTTCTTTCATTTTTAATTATTATTTATTATATGATAGTAATTTTTGTGTTTTTACAATGTATTTACTCGTATGCATTATTATTATTATATTATAATTATTATTATTATTATTATTATAATGCTATTTCTACAGTGTAAATATCTTATTTAGCATTCATTTATTACATATTCATTATATTATTGCTTTTATTATTGAGAAATAAAGTTTATTATAATTTTAAACATTCACAGCGTGAAAATTTCTAAACA